>LDEV01002733.1:9243-69300 GCA_001014755.1 Blastomyces silverae
GCAAACTCACCAAAGAGCTATGCTAAGCCCCCAGATGGACTTCATCTCAAGGCAATATGCCTTGGAAGCCCCGGCCCACTGGGCATAACCCAGCTTATCGCCATCCTTATCGAGATTTTTCAGCAGGGCCGTGGTGAAAGCGTAACCGGAGGACTCGGTAACTTTGCCGATCAAGTCGCAGTTGAGATAGGAGAGCGGCTTCCCTACAACCACCGCGATCACGATCACCGCAATCAGATGAAGAACGTCCATCCCGGCAGAGATGAGGAGAGGGAGGATCCCGTCCAGATAAAGGATGAAGGTAATTGCGCAGTACAACGTGGCAATGCATGTCTAGAATTTCGCATATGTCAGTAGCTGGCGTGAAGAGAATTCTTCTTCTGCTTGGACGAAGTGATACCGCGGGGTTCTCGAATACCTACCACGCTAAGTGTGCCGACAAGCACCTGGGGTGGAGTAATGCTGGCCTTGACCATGTCTGAAATGAAGTTGGCTGTCATGCCGATGATGGAGATTAGGCAGACCGCCTGCAGGACGCGGACGACCTTGAACGTGATTCCAAGAGCGCCATCGTGAGAAGAACCCATCTTGTTTATGCTAAGGGGCGCCGACGTTTAAACAGAATATTCCAAGAAAAGAGAAAGATGAGGATCGTGAGAGCTATCGAAGCTATTCGTCTCAAACGCAGTTGTGTAGAATTGCAAGTATCCGGATATAGGGTACGGGTGTTTTGTCGTAGGAGATTGCGTCGGGAGAACGATGAAAAATATGGATATAGATAGCAGCAACGGGTGATGAAACTACGGCTTTCCAGAGCCTGTAGCGAAGGGATTTTGACAAACAAAGAGGGAAATCGGAATGGAATAGAGGATATTAATGCTGGTTCAAAAAAGGCTGCGGAACGAAGGCAAAAAAGAAGTTTGAAATGAAACCCGAAAGGCAACAGAATACAATAGGAAACTCGTGAAATAGAAAGAAAGGGAACAGAACACTTTTTCGGTTGTTGATTGATTGCTATGAAGGAGGGAAAAGGAGTTTGAACATGGCAATCGTATCTGCTTTTATATACAAATGTCCCGCTGAGTCGAGTTTACCTGACGAACAACATGACGCTGATCATATTGTCTAGAACAGTTCTTTTTTCTGTTCTTAGAGCTCTATACGCATAGTACTGCGCCGGTAACAACTCAACAATCGTCAAGAAGCTCAACATTGAGGAGCTACAAAGCTTCTGAGCAATCAAAGTGTATGGAAACATGTTTGAGGTCCTCCTGAGGATGCGCCGTCACAGCCAATCAGCATCCTGAAGAGCAAGGGCCAAGGAGCACGCATCCCTGTACTTTGGTCGCTGGAGACGGGCGAGCTCTCAAAAATAGATAGGGCGGCTCAAGGCGCCCCAAACTTCGAAGGCAGCCCTAACACAAGCTCCGAGCGTGGCGCCGTCTGCTAAAGAAACCCTGATCGTTAGCATAACCCAGCCCTACATAGAGGCTCGGATCTCCACCCCAGCGCGTAACGCGAAGCCTTTCCCAGTAATAATGGATCCCTTGCGCTGACCACAAATTAACAGCCAAACAACCACATCTGAGTAGCAAGTTCTGAAGCACGGGAACCTACTAAATATTTCTTCGACGTTTCTAATACGCGCTGGGCTCTCTTGGTTTGGAAGTGGGAATATTTTTAAACCCTGGTCAATTCAAAACCAACCACATGCTTTCTTTTCGTCGGAAATGGGCCAGAACTCGTTGAAAGGAAATAATGCCGCCCGGAACATTTCTTTTTGATGAGGTCCTTCAGGTTTCAGCTTTTCTTTCAAGTTTATTGTTTGTTGGGATTTGCGAAACAGCAGCCTAGGATGGGAGCTTTCAATTCGTCAAATCCAGGAGCGTAATGATGCGGAACCAACCAACAATGGACCTTGCGCCTCAAACAACTAATATTTCAAGATCAGAATTAAGTTCGCAGAATGCGGCGTATACAGTTTCGAGAGCTCTTGAATCTGATTACGTTTGTGGTGAAGGTTCCTATGAACCTTGCTGGTCAGTTGCGCACTTTCATATCCATCGCACATGATGAGCATTTCATCCACGCTCCAAACTACAGTAATCCGTAACTAATCTGTACAGTCGTGTAGATCGCCGCCTCTATAGTAATTTGACGGCAATACTACCCTGAGTTCTGCAATTCAACGGGCAAATATTCCATCGCCCTGGATTTATTCCACTCTAGACGTGGTGAAATGTATTGACTGCGGAATAAATTCAGCTCAATAGCATTGAGTCATCTTGTCTAAGCAAATCAATGAACAGGAGATTTTCTTTGAGATCAAAGTCCAGCTTCTCTGTCATCATAATATTTCTATAGCCTGGATTCTGTGAGCACAATCTCTTGCTGGCACACTTGGTGTTCAAAGTTGATCACTGATTTCTTGATTTCTTGATGGCAATGATGAGAAATCTTTTATGGAAAGGCTTGTTGCATTGATAGCCCTGGTGTATGTTGAATCAGAATAAGTCAAAGAGTCCACATTTCATCAGACCCCTCAACAGGAATTCAATGAATATTATCTATAGATGGCATTCTTCAAGAATCCCAGTAGTATGACACTTGAGCATTGCGGCCATCTCCAACCCTCAAAATATCAAGAATCTTCAAGTGGACAGTGCATGATCCCATGCTTCCTGGTAATGAATGATGTACATGTACCATCACTTAACTGGATGCAATTGTTTCCTTTCCTCTCTATCAGCTTGAAAGCTGCAGCAGCAGTTTGTGCTCACTCATGTAGAGGATGGAGGGATGTCGGATTAAGCAGTGAACACCCGGCTTTTAACATAGGGGAGCGGGGGCGTTGGTAGATCAGTAGACGGAGGATCCGTGAGGTGTCTGTAGTTCGCTAGAAATGTGATAGTTATATGGATAGTGTTAGGAAAGGGAACGGAAGCGAGCCTGTGGATGAAAGCATCGATGCCAAGCCAGTCCTGACATTTGCGGTTAGCGTTGCCGCGTGCCAAGACTTGCCCGTAAAGTTTATCCGGCTCCAAAAAAAAAGTTGATTTCGGGCTTTCGAGATAGCGAAACGCGGCGAACATCTCTTGAGGTTGCCGGTTTGTTGTCCAGCACGGCACTCTTTTCGGTGCCTTTTTGAGAATGCTTTCTTCTTCAGTGCGGTGGAGGACTTCTCTATCTGCCACTAGATATGGACAAAAATTGCAGACTCATGCCCACCTTCGGTCATTACACAACCCAGCGCTTGGGTCAGGCGCAATATGGATAAGCTCCTCCTCAAATACCGGCGCTGAACGATCATATAACCCACCATATGCTCCCCGGTCGTATTGTCGGGGTTTTCACTACACCAAATATGTATGCGACGTGTCGCTCGCTCATCTCTACTAAAACCATGGTTTTACTAATACCCTTTCCTTATTCAGTTTTCTTCCTCCGCTTCGAGCACCGACCGGGAATCATTGCTCAAAACAGAGCTATCGCAAGCCGAATTACAAGGAAATGGCGATATCTACGACTACCTTCGCAAATGGCAACAAATGAACCAGCCCTTGATCAATGAAATGGACCCGATCCAGTTACCTGGGGACTCAAACACTGGAACAGCACTTAAAGGGGACATGTTGAAGGACGGACTGGCAAACCAGGAAGATAGTATCGATTTATTCGACACGGATGAACACCGCCACTCTATCGACGAGGATGCAGGCTCGCGGTTTCTCCAACCTGGAGATATGGTTGTACTGAAATCGTAAGTCTCTACCATGCTCTCCATAGGGATGGCGCTCACACAAATTAGGGAATCGAGTTTTGCCGACGGTCAGTTGGCCATATACATGCGGTCATTGGACATGCAGCATCAGTTTTATACAATGAGGGGGAAATGGCGCTCCACAAGCCTTACCAAAATGGAATTTATTGCTAGCAAGGTAGCGACATTGGATATGTTGAAAAAGCTCTTGCCCTACTTTCCATCTCGAAGAGTCGAAAAAGCTGCTTTGGCCCAGTTAGGAGAGGAAGGCGGTGTTCCACGCCCAATCGGGGCCCACCTCATTGATTTGATGATGGCCTTCACCGCCGAAGCAGAAGATTTCCACCGCAAGCACGCCGTCGCTTTGGACGCATTGTATCATAAACTTGTCGCTGATGGGGACGCTCCCATAATGACCCTGGATGAAATTGCAGAAAAGGCTCTCGGACTTGATCCTTCAAAATTGACAAGCCCAGAGAGGTGGGCTATTCAGAGAGCCATTGGTCGCCTATCCTTTTACATCACTGCCAACAAGATCGGACCGTTTACCGAATCGTACACCATTCGACCAAAAGAGGATGCCCAGAAGGTCGCCACAGTCATTCGCTGGGCTCGGGAATACCAGAGTCGGGCGCAAAGGATAAGCTTAGGGGAGACCCTACCTGACAATGATAAACATCCTATCGAGATGTTCATCCAAAAGGCTCGACGGATCATTCAACAAAGCCGGCGGTCTAGGTCACCAACCACGATGTTTTCAGTTAGCCCAAGTGCGAAAAATAAGTTAGCCACTGATGATGGGGACAGCAGTTCTTATTGTAAAGACGAAATTGAAGCATTTTCTGAAAGCGACAAAATTATACTTGATTACTTCCGCATGTGGACGCTCCCTCCGTGCCTAATGACAGCGGGGACTCTGAGATCATCAGGCTCTACCATTCTCCGCGCGATTGGCCTTTATAGCGACCTGCGTTTAACCCCGCCCACAGGATATTTGTTTTTGCAGGAAATGGGTGTCTTTACTCCATGGGAAAATCTCCACGTCCTTTACGAACAACTAGCGCTCCCTGGTCATGGAATTTCCCGAACCGCAGACGAGCTAGAGGAGGAATCCAACCGGTTCTGTGAAAATATTGGACCAGAAACTCTTTCAGATACGATGAAGGATCTAAGGAAGGACTGGGGCGATCTTCCTGTGTTCTGTGTCGATGATGTTCATGCAGCCGAAATCGATGACGGATTTTCGATCGAGCCCGTTCTCGGCTCTGATGACACATACTGGGTTCATGTTCATGTTGCCAATCCATCTGCATTTGTTCCGCCAGATCACATTGTTGCTAAAAGAGCTGCCGAATTCAAGAGATCTTTCTACTCCCCTGAGCGAGTCTACTCCATGCTCCCTCCAGCTCTCGTCCAGGAACATTTCAGTCTGGCCCCTGGTCGTCCGGCTCTTACTTTCAGTGCGAAGATTAACATGACGGGGGATATACTTGAAACGAGTATTTCTAACGGATATGTCAATAATATAATCTACGTCACGCCAAATAAAGTTCGAAAACTATTTGGTATTGATCGAGAGACAGCTCCTTCTCTGACCCTATCTTTTGACGGCAAGCTGCAAGAGCAGTCTCCTGAAAAAGCCCAAAATGATATACATGACGAGCATAAATCAGCTTTCTACACTCTAGAAAAACTGATGGCTGCTCGCCGTGCGAAACGAGTGGATAAGGGTGCCTTGGAATTTTTAGCTCGACAAAAATCCCAACCGAGAATATCGGGTGAAAAAGATCAAGAATCGATGTATTCCGTCGACAGAACAACGGGATATCATTTCACTGGAGACCCAGTGGTTCACTTCAGCAATTTATCGACTGATCCATTTGAGATCATGGAATCAACTAAGGACGATCTCGTCAACCATGTCATGGTACTGGCTGGAGAGGTTGCTGGGCAATGGCTCAAAGACCGACAAGTCCCAGCAGTGTTTGCTGGAACGTGGTATCACCCTGAATACACACCGGTCACGAGAGAGAGCTTATCTGTTCAAGTGCCCCACTCGTTCGATCTCGGATTCCCAAGATCCTTTGCTTCGCCAACTCCAACGCCACATGCCTCACTTGGTGTCGACCAATATGTGAGATGCACCAGCCCACTTAGACGATATACCGACCTCATTGCCCATTGGCAAATAGAAGCGATCCTTCGCCACCAGGCAAATGAACCATCACCCTCCCCACCTCAAGTCGTCACGGACAACCTCCCATTCAAAACATCCGATATTGAAAAATACATCGCACGCGCTGATTGGCAAAATCGCCTAAAGGATCGAGCGCAACACCGTTCGCGTGACTTCTGGATCTGCCAGGCCCTTTTCCGGTCCTTTTATTTCAACGCGGCAAAGCTACCCCCGACGTTTCAGTGTATCATCCAGGGCGAGAACTTTGACGCACTGTACGAATTCGGAGCCGATTGGAACGAATACTTCGGCAGACTGCAACCTTTCGATCTGCAGTGTATTGTCACTCTTGACAAGACTGCTCCACCCATGCAAATGGGCGATCTAGTGGATGTGGAACTTGTGTCGATTGATATGTACACTCTTCGAGTTACCGTCAAGTTTTCTCGTCATGTCAAACGGCCAGAAAACGGTGCGCTTGCGTCAAGGGGAATAGTAATTAACTGAGTTTTTGAAGGGGGACTGGTGAAAACGGTGGCATCACGTCGTTACGATCAGTGCTTGGATGTGGACAATTACGGGACATATCTGAATGGATTGCCCGGGTTGACCTGACTCCGTTTTTGATTAGAAGGAACCCCGGTCGGAATTTTCCTAAATGTACTGTACACTACATCGGGTGCGAGGACTTGGGTGTAACAAGGCATGGTTGCTCGGTATTTTGGATTCAAGTGTTAAACAACAACCATGGGAGTTTAGGATTTTAGCCATGTGTGGGTGATTTTTTTTATTTTTTGTGTACATAGATAGACGGTGTACGATATTTTACTCTGTATAGATAGAACCTGGGAGAGTTGTACTATATACCATATCATTTACATCTTTGGTTTGACCCTTTTCTTCTCTTCTCTTTTTTTTTTTGCGATTCCTTTTTACTGTCCTTCAAATATAAAGTTCAACGTCTGCTTTGCCTCACAGCTAAATAGCTGACATCTGTGACATCAGCCCAGCCCAAAAAACAAGCTCACTTCCTAAATTGGCATGGACAACCACGCATCATAGATTTACATCGCAGCATGTTTTCCCGCTCCCTCGTCATTGCTAATTACTAACGTCAAGGTTTAGGTTAATTGAGACTGAAAATACATCTCTCTCACATCGATCACAACCCTACCAAGCCGGGGACATTTAAATCATTAAACAAATTTCCCATCATTTCATCTCGCCAACATGGCCGCCGCCTTCCGTGCCAATGCCACCGCTCTGATTACAGGCGCTGGCAGCGGGATAGGGTTCGCCGTGGCCCAGCTGTGCCGCTCGCACGGCATGAACCTCATTCTAGTAGATATCCACGCCGATAACCTGGCCCATGCCCATTCGATCCTGGGCGACACGCCGACAGCTAAGACGCTCACGCATGTCATGGATGTCGGTGACTTGGCTTCCTGGGAATATCTGTCACAGAAAGTCGGAGAGATGTTTCCTGGTGGGGTGGATTTGTTGATGCTCAATGCGGGCGCGAGCGTTAAGCCGAAAGTCCCGGGGATGCCCTGGAAGGATCCGGAGTATTTCCAAAAGGTCTGTATTTTTTGTCTTTTTTTTTTTGGTTCTTGGATATCGCTATTCTTCAGTATTGGACATCCATTATGAAGGCGCCTCTGCTAATTCTGTATACACGTCCGTATATACATCCTAGACATTTTCAACCAACATCATGGGTGTCGTAAATGGACTGTCTGTATTCCTCCCAGTGGTTACCGCCTCGGCCGACGAGCCGCGAGCCATCATAATTACTGGCTCAAAACAAGGTATCACGAATCCGCCGGGAGGCAAAAACCCAGCATACAACGCAAGTAAGTCCGCCGTGAAATCCATTGCGGAACATCTCAGCCACGATCTCCTCCCGAATAAGAACGTTTCTACACACCTCCTCATTCCCGGGTGGACGTACACTTCCATGACGGGAAGCAGTGGTGTTGTGCCCGATACCAAAAAGCCGAGGGGTGCATGGTTGCCTGAGCAGGTGGCAAGGTATATGTATGACAAGATGGGCAAGGGGGAATTTTATATCATTTGTCCCGACGACGAGGTCTCTGAGTCACTTGACCGGGCTAGAATGGCATGGGCAATGGGTGATGTTATGGAGCGCCGTCCGCCGCTGTCAAGGTGGAATGACATGTGGAAGGATGTCGCGGCAGAATGGATCGAGAAGGAATCGGCTTTGAGGAAGAAGGCCTAGCGGTCAGTAGGAATTTTGTAGTTAAAACGGGTGTTATCTTGTGAGTTTTTGCGACGTGATTTCGATGCTGTCATTTTTAACGAACTCCCGAATTGGATATTTAGCATGAAAACGGGGGATGAAATATTTGTGAGAGTAACAATGTTAAAGTATGGCTGTGTAATATATGTGGAAATCAAACAGAAACTCCCTTCCGCCCTTAAAAATTTGAGTGTGAAAAGCCCAGAGTCAAGAACTTTACATTGGAAAAATGATGAGATGCTCCCCTTTCTCTTACCATTACAGGGTCTGGGTTGAAGTCTCTCCCGTGCTGCTCCCACCGCTGTAACCCTTCTTGATAAAGGCTGAGCGGTATCCAATGGTCCTATTATAGTTATTTTTGAAAGAAGCATAGAGTAAAATCGGAAAAGAAATTAAAACGATGCCATGGTATGTCTCAGGACAAAATCCAGCTTCTCAACTTCGGTCGTGTATATATTATCGTACAATAAAAAGACAACAATCAAAAGCCATTCCTTCAGGAAATCTATTCATGGCCAACCGCTCACTCCGGAAGGGTATGCATGTATTTATATGTGTTTCGTCGGAGGATAGAAGGGAGTGATATCGGGTGCGATGATGTTCGGGGGGGTTTTGGGAGAGGTTGCGAAAGCGGGAGAAAACGGGATTCGATTACAATCTAGAGTAAAAAGATATTAGAAGGGAGCGCAGATAGCGAAAAATGCATTTTATCAGACGTGGGAGAAATATGATGCTGCTATTCGCTCCAAGTTTCGAGCTTTCCCCGAGTCTTCGAGAGGGTTTAAAAATATCCCTTTTCTCTTTCCGCGGCGCAAACAGAGATTGAAAAATGGGAAAAAATATAGCAGCACCGTGAATTCGGCCACTTTAACCCCAGAATAGCGCAGGTTGACTTACTGAGGAATAAGCAGTTCACTAAGACTGCTATGCAAGAATGCGACGGCGGCCTATCCGACAAAGATTTATACGTTAGTCAAGGCCGAATTCCACTACCAAAGCCCAGGACCTCCCGGGGCATTTTCTGTTAGACAAAATCTTACCCCGAATATCACCACGCTTCTCACAACGGAGGCATTATCAGGGGATGTGATGCTGTGATAAACGGCAGAGAGGCCCGATTCCGGTTGGCGCTTCTTTGCTGGGCCGGACTGTACGATGACGCGCTGCTTGGGAGCCATTCTGCGAGATGTATTGTTTATGGAACGGATGAGGGGATTGCTTTTTGGTCGGGGATATTATTGTTATACTGAGATAGCTGGGAGAAACCTGTTTGTGGAAGGACGAGTTGGTGATGAAGGGAGAAAAATCCTTGAAAGCTTCTTGTCCGCAACTGCGCGGGTGGTGTGTGTCGCGTGACGTAGTATCACTGCCTTGGTATGGAGTTTCAAACCGATAGCTTCCATTAGCTAAATATAAGAAGAAGAGTGTAAACGGCCTATGTCCTGCACTTTGCTGGTTTCTTGTTTGTCAATTTACAGCTTCATACTTTTTATTGCTTCTTGCGTCTATTCCGAAATATCCTGAAATTTGACACGTCAGTTCATCTCCCTGTTTTCCAGCTGACTCCAACGCTTTTCCCCTACTATGGCCAACATAGATGATCTATTCAAGGTATTTGCACGCTTCTGACGACTCAAAACCAGTGTCCTAACAAAATGAATAGAAACCATTATTACCCTCTAAACGTAAATCCAAACCGCTGCGAGATGCTAGTACGTTTTCGCCAATTGCCTCCCACCCCGATCTTATACGCATGCGAACAAGCATGAACCGCTAACCATTGAAACCGTTTCCCTTTAGACGCACTGTATAAAAGCGCGAAAGTAGATGCCAACGGCGACGCCAGCAGTAGTCGGGCGGCTGCCGTGGAAGACACTCCTGACGAGGATAATGAAGCGGGTCCTGAGCTCCCACCGGACTTCAACCCGGACGAGGATATCCAAGATGACGAGGAAGGGCGATTTTTCGGTGGTGGCATATCGCGCGACACGGCTGGCGCATTAAATTTTGTTGAAAAGCTAGATCAAGGAGATACAGGAGTGAGCACAGCGAAATTCTACCCTTCGTCCTTAATTTGCGCTCTTTGACAGCAAGCTAATATCTGCACTCCGGTGTGAATTAAAGCCGGAGAAAATCGACTCCGCTTGGCTACGACGACTGGCGCTGAACTTTGAGAAGAGGATATCTAAGAATGCAGAACTTCGCGCCAAGTTTGAAAATGAACCTCAAAAGTAAGTGTAATGGCTGTACCACTTCCACTCCATCACCTTGTAGGGCTTATATTCTAATGATATATTACTTAGATTTATGGCGTCGGAAGCAGACCTTGATGCCGATATCAAGTCCCTTTCGATCCTGTCGGAACATCCAGACCTGTATGAAGAGTTTGCCAGTTTGGGCTGCGTCGGCTCTTTAGTTTCGCTATTGTCACACGAAAATACGGATATAGCAATTGACGCGATCGAGATTCTAGGCGAACTGACTGATGAAGATGTCGAGGCCGAGCAGGAAGAGTGGGATGTTTTGGTCGCTGCTATGGTAAGGCACATTTTAGGCTGCTAGAGAAGGTACTTTTACTGACTTTTTAAAGGTGGATGCGGATGTCATCGCACTCCTGAGTCAAAATCTTGCGAGGCTTGACGAGGGGAACGATGCGGACCGAGCTGGGGTTTATCATGTCATGAGTAGGTTTTTGATAACACTGAACACGAACTTCGAGAAGCTAACACACGTGCTACAGGCGTTCTTGAAAATCTCGCATCGCAGCTGCCCGTCTCCGAGAAAATTGGTCAAGATCCAGATATGATACCATGGTTGAAAAGTCGAATACTGAAGAAAGAAAAATCAGTGACGCAGAATAAGCAGTACGCCGCCGAGATTCTTGCAATTTTGGTTCAATCGTCTGCCAAAAACAGGCAACGCCTCATAGAAAATAACCTGGTAGATGTGTCGTTGCAGCTGCTTAGCGTGTACCGAAAGCTCGACCCTGAAAAGGATTCCGACGAAGAAGAATATGTGGAGAATCTTTTCAATTGCCTTACCTGTTTGGTAGATGAAGATGAGGGAAAAGCAAAATTTATAGACGCGGAGGGTGTGGAGCTAGCGAAGATTATGTTAAGGGAAGGCAAAATGAGCAAGCCAAGGGCGTTGCGCGTCCTCAGTCATGCCGTTGGCGGGACAGGGGGTGCCTCCGTTTGTGAACGGCTTATCGAAGCTGCTTTATTGGGAACTATATTTGGGATGTTCATGAAAAACGTATGTATCATATTTTTATTATTTCTTGAATGCCTGATAAAACTAATCCCCGCAAAGCAGGACCACCAATCGACGGAACACCTGTTGGGAATATTTTCTTCGCTTCTACGGCTGCTTCCTGGAGAGTCCCCCAGTCGGATACGGACGCTTGCAAAATTCATGGAGAAGGACTATGAGAAAATTAAGAAGCTGGTTAAACTGCGATGGGAATACGCATCGAAAGTCTCGGCGGTTGATCAATTAATTGATCAAGAACGAAAATCTATGGGCTCGGATGAGCAAAAGCTCATGGAGCTTGAATGGCTCTCTCGACGCCTTGATGCAGGGCTCTTCTGTTTGCAGGTGCGAAGAACAATTCTCCAACCCTTTTGTACATACATGGAGGTGTCGCTAACAATAAGCAGACCATTGATGTCATACTGGCGTGGTTGGTGGCCGAAGATGACGGAGCGAAGGCGAAGGTCAAGTCTCTACTCTCAGATCGTGATGAGGATTTAGCTGTTATAAAAACCACATTGCAGGGTATGTTAAATAAAGTGCCACTTCCTACCAAACAGTTTCTCGCAGTAGCTGACGTCGGATTTCAGAGCAACTGAACGGCCTCGATGGGACGTCGGCCGATGAACTAGACACGAGGGAAATGCTTGGGACACTACTACAATTCCTATGATGAACGTTTATATATCTAGGTAGCTTATTAATGAATGTACTATTATATGCTTTTTGCCATCCCTCCTGCATATCAGAAGGGGTTAAAAAATTCGATATCACGTGATATAAACTAAAGAACCACGCTAGCCTGTATTTAATTAGCGCCAGTGGCGGCTCTGTTCTGTCTGGGATCGCGACAGGACGAGGAGCAGGTGAATTTTATCAACTTCACCAGTCGCCAGTTTCAGTCCATACACCCTGCTGAGCTGTGCTCTGTTGTCTTGCATCAACACTACCCGAAACATCATTGCACTGCGAATATTCTTTCTTTAAGCGGATGGAATAGGGCCTTTCCCGTGCTGTGAAAGCTTCAAACTATCTGCTCAGGCCGTCACGTTCTGGGCTTCCCCTTGGGCATCTCCGCCCGCAACCACCCGTCGAAATCTCGCCCAGCATGGAGGATTACGAAGAAGAATATGGAGAAGATGCCTACTATGACCAAGATGAAGGGATTACATCAGAAGACTGCTGGACGGTGATTTCGTCTTTCTTCGAGTCGAAGGGTCTGGTGTCGCAGCAGCTCGATTCTTTCGATGAGTTTATCTCGACGACTATGCAGGAGCTGGTGGAGGAGCAAGGACAGGTAACGCTCGATCAAACTCTGGCTCCTTCTGAAGATGAGATAGACCCGGTAGTTTTGCGACGCTACGAGTTAAAATTCGGCACCGTGATGCTTGCGCGACCGTCAATGACTGAAGGTGATGGCGCGACCAGCATTATGTTGCCACAGGAAGCGCGACTTCGAAACCTCACATATGCCAGCCCTCTCTACCTTGGGATTACGAAGAGAGTCACGGAAGGACGAGAGCGACTCATTGCCGAACGTGATGATGCTGAGCAAGGGGAAGAGGATAACGATGAGGAGAGGCGGAGCAGGGGAACATATTTGCACTGGGAGCCGAAGCCTTTGAATGAGGATGAGCCAGAAGAAGAGAATGTTTTCATCGGGAGAATGCCGATTATGCTGAAGTCGAAATATTGCATCCTCAAGGATCTAAATGAACAGTCGCTCTACAACTGGAACGAATGCCCTTACGATTCCGGCGGATACTTCATCATCAACGGCAGTGAAAAGGTTCTTATCGCTCAGGAGCGCAGTGCAGGCAATATTGTTCAAGTTTTTAAGAAAGCTCCTCCAAGCCCAACACCATACATCGCGGAAATCCGAAGTGCGATTGAGAAAGGATCCAGAATATTGTCTCAGCTGTCCATAAAGCTTTTCGGTAAAGGTGACGCCTCCAAGGGTGGCTTTGGCCCAACGATCCGATCTACGCTACCGTACATCAAAACCGACATCCCCATAGTTGTTGTTTTCCGGGCTCTCGGTGTGGTGTCTGACGAGGATATCCTCAACCATATTTGTTATGACCGGAATGATACGCCAATGTTAGAAATGCTTAAGCCATGTATCGAGGAAGGGTTCGTTATCCAGGATCGTGAGGTAGCTCTTGACTTCATTAGTAAGCGAGGCTCTTCCCCTACAAGCATGAATCACGAGAAGCGGGTTAGATACGCGAGGGATATCATCCAGAAGGAATTCCTTCCGCATATCTCGCAGAGTGAAGGTAGCGAGACGCGGAAAGCATTTTTCTTGGGATACATGGTGCACAGGCTTCTTCAGTGTGCCCTAGGTCGTCGCGATGTCGATGATCGCGATCATTTTGGAAAGAAAAGACTGGATTTAGCTGGGCCACTACTTGCCAACCTTTTCAGAATTCTGTTCATGAGAGTTACCAAAGATCTTTACAAATACGTCCAAAGATGCGTGGAAACTAATCGGCAACTATACCTGAACATTGGCGTGAAGGCGAGCACCTTATCCGGGGGTCTTAAGTATGCTCTTGCTACAGGTAACTGGGGCGAGCAGAAAAAGGCGGCTAGTTCCAAGGCTGGTGTTTCGCAAGTGCTAAATCGCTACACATATGCCTCGACACTTTCCCATCTTCGCCGTACCAACACACCCATTGGACGTGATGGCAAGATTGCGAAGCCTCGACAACTTCACAATACTCACTGGGGTCTTGTCTGTCCGGCTGAAACGCCGGAAGGTCAAGCTTGTGGTCTTGTTAAGAATTTGGCTTTGATGTGTTATATCACTGTTGGTACACCAAGCGAACCGATTATTGATTTCATGATACAACGCAACATGGAAGTTCTAGAGGAGTTTGAGCCTCAGGTGTCGCCGAATGCGACCAAAGTCTTCGTCAACGGTGTATGGGTGGGAGTTCATAGAGATCCTTCTCACCTTGTAAACACAGTCCAATCGTTGAGACGACGTAACATGATTTCCCATGAAGTCAGTTTGGTACGAGATATTCGAGACCGGGAATTTAAGATCTTCACCGATGCTGGACGAGTCTGCCGGCCCCTATTTGTGGTTGAGAATGACCCTAAGAGTGAAAATTGCGGCTCTCTGGTGCTATCCAAAGAGCACATCCACAAACTCGAAGCAGACAAAGAGCTTCCACCAGATTTGGATCCCGAAGAGCGCAGAGAACGGTATTTTGGCTGGGACGGCCTTGTTAAATCCGGTGTTGTTGAATATGTGGATGCGGAGGAGGAAGAAACCATTATGATTGTCATGACACCCGAGGATTTGGAAACGTCAAAACAATTACAAGCTGGATTTAGTCTTCCTGAAGAAGATAATAATGACCCCAATCGACGAGTCCGATCGACTCTTAGCCAAAAAACGCATACCTGGACCCATTGTGAGATTCACCCCAGTATGATTCTAGGTATCTGTGCTAGTATCATTCCGTTCCCCGACCACAACCAATCCCCTCGTAACACATATCAAGCTGCTATGGGCAAACAAGCTATGGGTGTTTTCCTTACAAATTTCGACCAGCGGATGGAAACGATGGCAAACATTTTATACTATCCACAAAAACCACTTGCTACAACGCGGTCTATGGAGTTCCTGAAATTCCGCGAGCTTCCTGCGGGGCAGAATGCAATTGTAGCAATTGCTTGCTACTCTGGATACAACCAAGAGGATTCTGTGATCATGAACCAGAGTAGTATCGATCGTGGTCTTTTCCGGAGTCTATTCTACCGAACCTACACAGACTCCGAAAAGATGGTCGGTATGACTGTCGTGGAAAGATTTGAGAAACCCATGAGATCAGACACCCTTCGCATGAAGCATGGTACTTATGATAAGGTCGATGATGATGGTATAGTTGCTCCTGGTGTTCGTGTTTCGGGTGAAGATATTATCATCGGGAAAACTGCTCCCTTGGCACCTGAGGCAGAAGAGCTAGGCCAGAGGACGAAACAACATACCAAACTCGATGTTTCTACTCCTTTGCGTAGTACCGAGAGCGGTATCGTGGACCAAGTCTTGGTCTCTACGAGCAATGATGATCTGAAATTCGTCAAAGTTCGGATGAGAACTACAAAGATTCCTCAAATTGGAGACAAGTTCGCTTCTCGCCACGGCCAAAAGGGTACCATTGGTATTACATATCGGCAAGAAGACATGCCCTTTACTCGCGAAGGCATTGTTCCGGATCTGATTATCAATCCCCACGCCATTCCTTCTCGAATGACCATTGCCCATTTGATCGAGTGTCAGCTTAGTAAAGTTTCGTCACTGCGTGGATTTGAAGGTGATGCAACGCCATTTACAGATGTGACAGTAGATTCCATCTCCAGCTTGCTCCGTGAACACGGATATCAGTCCCGCGGCTTTGAGGTGATGTACAATGGGTATACGGGCCGAAAGTTGGTCGCCCAAGTCTTCCTGGGTCCAACTTACTACCAACGCCTACGACATATGGTCGACGATAAGATCCATGCCCGCGCACGTGGCCCAACCCAGATTCTTACGCGCCAACCTGTGGAAGGTCGTGCGAGAGACGGTGGCCTTCGATTCGGAGAGATGGAACGCGATTGTATGATTGCTCATGGCGCCAGCGCATTCCTAAAGGAGAGATTATTTGACGTGTCTGATCCATTCCGTGTCCACATCTGCGATATCTGCGGGCTGATGACACCAATTGCGTGAGTTTCTTCATGTCATAAATTTACTTTTATGTTTGTCCTTCTGTATGTTCCAACTAACCTGGTTACCAAATAGGAAACTCAAAAAGGGCGATTTCGAATGTCGGGCTTGCAAGAACAAAAACAAGATTTCGCAGGTCCACATCCCGTATGCTGCCAAGCTTCTTTTCCAAGAACTAATGTCCATGAATATCGCCGCACGGTTGTTTACGAAGAGGTCCGGGGTGTCCTTGCGATAGTGTGAACCCTAGTCTATGTAATGCTTGTCTTGGTCACCCGACCACGATTTCTTGAAGGTTGGCCATCCAATCTTCGATCATGCTACACCTCCAGCATTTGGGACCCCGCAATGCACGCATGAAAAACTTCTTCTAAACTCAACAGGGGGTTCTCCTAAGAAAAGTTGTACTTTTAATTGGCAAGGTTCATTTTTACCCTTTTTAATTTTCTCGTCACCCTCTCAAGTCCTCTGTTTCCAGCCAATTTCGCGATCTATGCAAATCTTTCCCCTTTTTCTCGACTTTCTCATGCAAACATGAGATAGAAATTCACGCAGTCCCGTCAACGCAAGAGGCAAATTCCCCTATACATTTCTTCCTTTGGCATTGTTCATGGCGTTTCTCGCAATTGTTGCCGTTTCCGTTTTTTGACTTTGAGAAGGCGAAGGTTAGGGAAAATTTGGAATGTTTCGACGGAAGGAAATACCTAATTGAATAGCAGGCAGTTCAAACAGTTTAACGTAGTCGGGTTTATTTCTCTTGGTGCTACCATTCGTGCTTTGCCTCTTGAGCTAAATGGTTGGGGATGAATCTAAACTGTCACCTCAGCCTGATTCGGCCTCGTCGTTTAATTCCCATTCATGTACATGTACCGTACAGACGTGGCCACCGGTACAGAATTCAATAACACATACATAAGGCTACCATAAGATATTTCTTTGTCTAGATTTTACTTTGCCCAACTCCGCCATTGTTAGTGATATTCATCCATTGTAGTAATCTAACAATATCGCAGTTCAACACATGGACAAACCGTCAGGACTGCAAAATCCATCCACATCCAGAAAATAAGATAGGCATGAAAGTGGAGCAGGAAGCAAACTTAGGAAATAACTGTCCATGAAAATAAAATACATGTTCATTAATCCGTTTAGCGACGGCAATTAGCCACAGAAGGCAACCAAGTTTTGCACGTCTACGAGTAAGGTTATGACCTCTTCATGAAGCAAGAGCGGGGAAGGAAGGAAGGCAGGCATCTCGAAAGTTTTGGGGGCCAATGTTGGTCTCGTTTAGTTTGCAGCAAGGAGGATGGTGCTCACTTCGCATGAGGATGGCCAGCGGGTGATTTGTCAGTCGATAACATGCCGTGCAAAGTCTCGATGAACCAATTATTTTTTGTTGACCTTCCAGAAACTAGCATGGAAGCAAGTTTGGCGAACGGAATTTGTATGTTATGGTGTCAGCCATGATGAAGGGTGATTGGAGACGGCAGCTGTTCTTGCTAAAGCCATTGCATGGAATATAAAGCATAGATGGAAGTTCGGCGGCCTTTCAGTCTGCTACTTTTGATCAGGAAGAAAAGGGGTAGTAGACTCTGTGTGGATTCACCGGGGGGTATCGCATCAAGTGGCATCGGAATACTGATAGTGTTCGACGACCGTTTATGCATCAGATGTGAGGGGAGATTTGTCCTGTTCCAGACCAAGTTCTAGCCCACTCCACGCGCTGGCAATGGACAGGCGATGATGTTGCACTTTGAGAACTCATAAAAACGGCTGGAAGAGAGCCCTTCATGACAGGTTGACAGGTTAGATTATCTGATTATTGAGACGGGGTTGCGGCTTCTAACCGCCAGACTGAGTTCGATGCTGGATAGGGGTCAGCAAAAACGAAATTCTCCACTGGTAGCGTTCATGACGAGTCCACACGGTCATCAGGAAACTTCTCCGTCCCGCTCGTATATCCCTAGAATTGATGGCATAACATGCACAGGATTGGTGATGAAGCAGGTTTATTCAAGCCCGAATTAGGACTAGCGAGATGTGATTGATGTGGTGTGATGCCATTCCCAAGGCTGGATGGACAGTTTTCATGCAGCGGAACCAGGCTAATGTGCCCGATGCCTCTCACCATCAACGACTAAAGCAAGAGGTGCAAAAGTGACTGGCAGCGAGTGCAGACTGACTGGCCGGGCTTTCGCTGGCTGTGGTTGGGGCTCGGCAGCCCCTGGTTGGCCGAAGATCCATCGCGCCTTGCCATTGGAGGATTCCGCGCAGATGGTCGGCCCACCAACCCCACTTGCCGATGTGGGCCAATGATAAGGCCCGGCTACCCGCCCTGTGGATTATGTCAGCGAGGTCGACAAAACAAAGTTGGACCCACTAGCCCGATTCGGGTTAGCCGAGGTGATGCATGTTCTATTTTTGGACTTCCCCTCTGCTGGGCCGCCCAAACCGTGTTTGTTGCTTGCTACGGCGCATATAACCATCTGCTGTTCCTCCTTGTTCTCTCTCCCTTCTCTCTTTTTTCTTCTTTTCTTTTCCTCAGCAGGTCTTGTCTGTCTTCTGAAGAGCTATTCCTTTAATTTTGAGGTGCCTAATTTCCCGTTGTGTCTTTTTGTCGTCTACATCTTCTCGCGCAATCATATTCAAAAGGAGCTGTGCTTCTTGTTTCCGGTACCTCTTAATTAATTCAAACCTCCAACTCGATATCGCATTGTTCGTCGCCGGTCGACGTCATTGTTTAATAGCTTCTTCTTTTCAACGCCCCTACTTTCGAGACCCGTCCGCTCTATTTCATCGATCACAATTTCCGAAAGCGACTCTGGTAGTCCTTCTGGCTTCGATAGAATCCCTGATATATTCGATTCTTTCAAAATACATATAATTTTCACCATTATCATTTTTTCTCGTTTTACTACACCCCATTCACTAATATATTTACAAACCCCATTACCTTCATTACAACTATCACTTTTTATATTTTAATACACTTAATATTCGGACGTTATTCAAGAAAAAATGGCCGCCGTTCAACTCAGCTTCTCCATCCGCACCTCTCCCAATGTCAAGACCATCCATCTCCTCGGCTCGTGGGATAACTACGCTGGTCAGCTCCCACTCTCCCAGGATGCCTCCGCCAAAGCCGGCTCATGGAAGGGGACTTTCCGTTTCCAGGGCAATTCTCTCCAACTGGGACAGCGATACTGGTACTACGTAAGTAGAAGAGGGATGAATGTCCCTTCGTGGTTTATTATTTTTGACTTGGATTCTTTCTTACTTTCTGAACAGTACATCATGGACGGCTACCATGTCTCTCATGACCCAACTGCGGAATACACTGTTGAACCCACCACTGGCCGCAAGCTCAACATCCTCGATGTTCCCAGTGGAGCCCGCAGCAGCACCAACTCTTCCCAGAGACATTCCCACGCTGGACCAATCAAGGGCCGTGCTCTTTCGCCTTCCAAGATCCTCTCCCCGAAGCCTTCCAAGCCTTACGCTTCACGCCAAATTCGGGATCCCCGCTACTCCCCCCCGCCTACCGTCAGCGAACTCACCAGACGCTTTGGCCGTGCCGATATGTCCGATTCCGATTCGGAGCTCTCCTCCAGCCCACCCTCATCAACCGGCTCTTCGATCTCTACTCGCTCAGACAGCTCGTCGCCATCGTCTATCTCTTCCTTGAGCGACAATAGCTCCATTTGCAGCTGTGAGCGATACGGAATCACCCGCAAGGGAGATCGCGTCAAGATCGATTGTGGAGGTAGCCGCTGTGGAAGCAAATCTCCAGCTTCCAATTCCGATATCTGCTCCAGCGACTCGGAGGAGGAATATCGCGAAGCCCGCCCTATGGCCCGCCGCCCACAATACGTCTCCCACAAATGATTAACTCGTGCTTTAGTGGATGAGAAATGGTCAACGTCGTCCTCCACATCCCAGCGCGCGCTGTTGTTGAAAGACGGATTTCGGAAACATTTGAACCCGTCTCTCAACACTTCAACCCCTCGCTCCCTTGTATCATTTTACCCATGACCTTGATGAAAGTAACGTCTTCCAGGAGTTAGTTTATCTTTTGTCCATCCAAAATTGGTTAAAAAGATGGAAGAATCAATTAAACCGAAGCGAAAAGGAAAAAATTGTCATGCCCGCCGTCTCTTTTGACTTTGGAACAATAATTTTCACGACAAACTTTTAACGTTCAGTTCGCTCAGCCAAATTGTTTGGTAATTTGTTTTATCTTCTTCCTGCTCTGTTCTTTCGACTAGTTTTCCCAACTCTTGCATCGAATAATAATAAACGACGCTACTTTCCATCGATGCATCCTAGCATTTCAAGCCAACAAGCACGTTGCCAGAATGAATCCATCCAGCGCCGCCGTACTGCTTTTTTTCCTCTGCATTTCCACGAACCCGGCTCTTACGCGGAAAATGACACGCTAAAGCGAATCGCCAAATTCTTCTTGTTGCAAAACCGGATACTTTAAGTATCTTCCCATTCTTGTTCTCCCCCAATCGCTCGAGTTTCAAATCGTCATTGCCAACCTTGACTCCGTTACTTTGAAACGACCCGTACCAAGCAAACGAATCTTATAAAAAAGAAAAATAATCCCCAAAAAAATATGTTTTTAGTTTACGCCGCCATTTGCCGTCCCGTCGCGAAAACAAGCATCATCCAAATCCTGTTGAAAATCCAAATCATGTTTTCCAATCTTTTTGTGATTGCCGCAAATTTGTCTTTTGTCACGCAACGAAAATTGCAAGCCACAATTTGCCTGTGCCAGCTTTTGTATCTTATTTTTACTTGTTGTGAAGCGCCGTCTTGTCACTCCCAGACTTGGTGCAACTTTTGTCGTCCCTTCAGAGAGCAGCTCTATAGCAGCAGCGTCTGTACCTTGACCCTCTATGGGCTGCAGGTCGGGATGACTGGGAGTGGACACACTCAAGAGAACGCAGGAGGTGGGGTGGTGAGGAGGAGAGGATCAGAGAGTATGTTTGTATTTGGAGTTAGAAGAAGGAAGAATGAGGGGAACGGAGCGGAGAGCAGCCGCCTCATTAAATGAATGTTGGAGGTGATTTTCTTTTCCTTTCTTGTGACGAGAATCGAGAAAGGGAAAGGAAAGAGGAATACGGGGAGAAAAAAATAAAACAAAAAAACAGGGAAGATCCAGCCTGGTCAATTGAATTACTCCTGAATATGTCCCCAAGAAAGGGCTAGTTAGTTGACTTGGAAAGTTTTTTGTTTTTGTTTTTGAAGCTCATGTCCAACTGCTGATGTCAAAACAACCATACATGCCCCTGCTTTGGTGGGCTCATGTATCTATTCATGTAGTTCAGAAGTTAGGTAGCTAGCTTGTAATTCTCACTGGGTCGCCCAAAAAAGATAACACCTCCATGGACATGCATGAAGCCTTAGATTTTTTCACATCTTTTGAAATATCTTCACACACTTGTAGTCTGGGCTCTTCAGAGATTATTCTACTGTATGCTTCGATTTGATCATTGCTTTCTCTTCTTTTCTTCTTCTTCCCCTTCTCATCTTCCCACTCTTCTCATATGCCTGGTTTACTCTTTGTAAGCTCTCGCGTTCCCATTCTCATTCTCCTTTATTTGCCCCTAACTTGCGCTTGCAGTGATGGAGTTAATTAGAAGGGTATGCAAAATAACCATTGAAGGGAATGCAATCCTGCGGCCAGATGGCACGGTCCCTATGCTGCCGCGGGAGTACACTCTTGGAGACCCCCGGGATCCTGCCAATCAACAACAAGGAGGAGGAAAACGCCCTTCGCAGCAAAGAGTGTGACCAAAGAGTTTCCCCCTCAGCATTGTAAGAAGATTTGAATGCTTCCAGGTGTCTGAGCTCACAGGGATGCTAGTGGCTTTTAACTGGACTTAACTCAAAAATCTGAAATGATGCCTTCCAAAGTCCGATGGTAGTTCCACATAATCATAGAAAGATGCCTGATTTCCTATGTATTCCCGTAGTTCACTCAACGTGCGAGCATGGAAAGCCACCCTATGTCGGTGCTTCCATCTTCAGCAAGACAACGGAGCTCCTCTCGATCACGAAAGATTTGATCTATTATTCTTGCCATGCCAGTTGCATGTAGGATCCTTGCAACAGCCGCATGGGCGCTAAGGAGAGCGCGGCTGGGGAGCTTATAGTTGGCGTGCTTTGTGAACCTTACAACACGCTCGTTGTTCTCATCTGGCTCGGGAAGATGAGGATGCAGATACGTGGGGAAACGGTATAACTCAAGGCGATAGGTGTGCTCCTCATCCTATAAGACACTGTCAGGTTGTTCAACAAACATGGATAGCCTTGTAGGGTACGTACCGCCGGTTCGAAAGCGATCTGGAATTTGCCAAATGCTGTATGGACTGGAGCTAGCAGTGTCATGAGGTTTTCGGAGTCATTGACTGTCTCTGCAGAACAATTGGTATGCGAGTGGATGTCAGGGAAACAGGTATATATCGCCGCCCAAGCCCTCGCTCTTTGAACTTCCTGTGATTAAAATTAGACATACATATATATGAAATAAGAGCAGGCAACACCAACTTCAACGCTGTTTCGAAACTTCCCAAGCGCGAGGGGTATGATGTGGGCGAGCTCAGTCTCACCAGTTATTTTGAGCAAGTCATCCGGTACATTTCCAGCCGCATGCTCATGGTCGTACACTCCAGTCACAAGGCAATGGTAGTTGTCCCTCTTCAAACACTGCTGCTTAAGCTTGGACTGGGAGTTTCTATCACTGGGCCGAGTCATGTGAGACGACACGACATTAACAAGATCCTCAGTGTCGGGAAGAGGAGAAGGGGTCACATCTGGAGTAGTCCGTACTCTCACTAACAGAAAATGTCAATAAGAAGAAACTGACATGGAAGCGAGCTTTTACCAAGAAACCCACAAGAGACAAGAATTGCCGATTTCAAATGCTCGGAGAGAGTAAGTAGAATATCATTGTCTCTACAAGTTGCGACAAAGGGTATCAAGTTCTGCTTTCCTTCTTGAGGTAGATTATCAAGAAAAGCAGTCAGGATCTTGCTAGTATTATCGTCGAGGGACCGTAGTTTGTATGCTGATATCTTCATTCTAGCTGTATCTTCCTCGAGCTGAGAAGCTGAGGGTGGTGGTGAGATAGATTGACTAGTAGCCCTAAAAAAATACTCCACGACATCCTCTGCAGACTCCTGGATAGACGCCATGATGCTGAATAGGTGGTTGATATCAGAACAGACGCGTTGATAATAGTTGTTGTTGTGTTGATAGTTCAATAGATGGGATGGGCCGCAGAACAACTTTGCAACCGATGATTAGTCACCATTGGAAGGATCGACGCTATGCCTGAATGGGCCAGCATGGGCCAGCGCCCCGCCAACCTAACCGCAACGGGCGACGCTAGACCGGAGTTGGACAGTGCTAGCCCTAAAGCGGCGGCGCTGATCCATGGATCCATGGATTGTATCCCGGCTTTCCTAATCCGTAACGATGATCTTGTTAGGTACCCCGCAGAATAGTTAACGTTAGTGATTTTAACATATTAAATACGAATAAGTTAGTACTTAATAAAGCTATAAATAAATAATTTTATAAATAAAGATAATACAAAAAGTAACGTTAGTTTTATTATGAAGTAGCTTTTTCAGTAATCAAGACCAATCAGGTGTAAGCCGCATCATTTGTGAATTTAAACTCGGATATACTTTGCCAACAATTCATCATTTTCCACCCCAGAGATATTTTTATCCATGCAATCTGTTCAGAGCAAAGCCCCGGTAGTTGCGTGCCCAGGAGAGCTAGTTATATTCCGCAGCTTTGTCTATCGCGGCGGCGAGACATTTACCGTTGTGGGGCCTACTAAAAGTCAATTGGCCTCTCAGGAGTCAGGACGCGTCTTGGATGTTCGCAGCAGTTCATGTCCTGTTTGAAACCCGATCTCCGCAGAGGATGCAATTGCAATGCTCGGCACGGAGGCAAAACGCCGGATCTCTTGCCTTATGTCATCTTGTATGATGCAGCTTCTGTAGATCCAACGCTCTTAGGACACCTAGGTGGCCTACAATACTTTGGCAAAAAGTCCAGCCGAAACGGGGATATCAGACTAGAATATATACCCTTCATCTGTCAGCTACTGGGGCAAAAGAGCTCAATTACCACCAGTCTACACTGGAGGAAGTAGGGGCTGGAATCACACAGGAGAGCAAGCCTCGGTTGACATCATCAATATTGCACAGCGCTCTAATATCTCTAGGCGGTATATAAGAAACACCAAGTTTCATCCTTGGATTGACGGCATTACTTGAAGACGAGATTGATTTCACCAGCCTTCTCGATCGGATTTGTAAAGATCTTGCCGGTCGATGAGCGAATATAGCATTTTATTGCTTATCAATTACTTCTTCTCTTCCTTACATATATATATATTTGCCCCTTTATTTATTTTTTGCGAACCCTCATCTGACATCTGACATACGAAATTACAAGGATATATCTAGTTGCACCGGGTTAGCTAGAGAGTGCATACGTCACGAAACCGGACAGAAAATAAGTTATCATCTCATGTATTGCGCATTTTTAAAATCCAATCGCTACCTAATGATGTGTAGCACAAACACAAATGTCCACTAATTGGAAATAGAAATATAGGTCTATATTTAAACCCCAAAGCTAGTTGTCGGGAACTAAAAAAAAACCGCACTGAGGCAGGGGTATTATATAATATACAAGCATGTCTATAATTAAATAAAAGCTCCGTCTCTTTATTAACGACCTGCCTGGCCCATCATAAGAAGAAAGGGAAAAAAGGCAAAATATTATTCGTCCCATAGCCTTCTCACAGCCAGCGTAAGTAGGTTAAGGAATCCAAGCCACACTCCCAACTTAGGTCCGTTCAACGCAAAAGAGTCAACTCGGGGCTCCTTCTTTCCCCAGCGAAATATTTATTCTTCCGTCCGCTTCTGGAGCCTGATATGTTTCTCCCCGCGACTAAGCCTTTTCAAACTCCAATATCGGGCCGGTAGCATGACTCAACAGACCCCAAACCCAGCATGGGGCCCTCGAGGCTATGGACGTAACCGGCTAACCAGCTCGCATGGAGACAATGAAATGCACTGCATTCCGTCCGTGCAAATTTATAGTGGTAGTCAATACCAACGGGGGGGGCGGGGCAGGGTGGAAACCTCCAGCGAGCCTGCGCTAGAGTATTAGGTTTAACGGGCGGGTAAGTCAGGATGGATGGCGGTGTAAAGCATATAATGAGAAGAAAGAGAGAAAGGGGGAAATTTGGAGACCGTAACAGTACTATTACAGATTAAATGAGCGGGAGAAATAAACGGGAGACAATCAAAGCCCCAAGCAGAAGATAAATTGTAGAAAAGTAAATGGGAACAAGTCTGCAGAACAAAAGCTTTTCGGGTGCTTCTTTTCCTTTCGTGCGTTTCAAACATCCCACATTTCATTCATTCTGCCATACACTTCGTTGACTCGTTGCGTTCATCCAGTTACGGAATAGGGGAAAGACGGATAGGCAGGGAGGAGTTGTTATCGTCCTCGGCCGGCAAGGAGATATTGTATGTGGTTTTGCAGCCAAGCTCCTTCTCTTGTCCCACGAATCCCATCTCTCCTGCGTTTCTATGCGTTTATAGTTTGGAAAACAAGCAAAAAGAAAGAGATAAATCAAATCAAGTTAAATCATAGGAGATAGACAGTGACAGAAAACAAGCTAGGCTAAAAAGCTGAAACAAAAAGACGAGATATAGAGCGGCTCTCCCGGAGCACGCTATGCCATGAGAGTTAGGAAAAAAAAGAAGAGAAAAGGAAAAATACTGTAGAAAAGAGATTGATATGAAAAAGTCACTGGAATATATCGTGGTGCGTGAGGATTAGCAATCGAGCCAGTCGACCGAATGGCGGCGAGAATCGTTGATCATGGTATCGAATTTCGCTCAATTTTGAAGGAGAAAGGGAGGTAGAGTGGTGAGGAGAGCAACAATGGGCGAAGTTGGCGGAGTAGCTAGAGAAGGAACAGCCTGTGTTCCTGTAAAAGTCCATATCGAAAATAGGATCCAGAGTGACCTCCACTCGAGATTGCAGAAGAGAGTAGGTCGATAGTAGTGTTAGGCTAGAGCTGTTGAAAGCGATAACGCACAGCGCAAATCACTCAAGTCATCTCTAGCAAGATTTCAAGCTGGGTGAGGATACCGGATATCCCAACAGGTAACGTAGTGGTTCTCGAGGCCCGTTCCGCGCCAATCAAGCTCTCCCCAACTCCCATGCCGACTTGCAACCTCCCGCTTGCTCGAATATTGCTGCAGTCGGGAGAAGCGGGGTTCTAAAGATATGGGCCTTTGCTGCTAGAGTAGCCAGAATCAGGCCAATTCATGGTAGGTTTTGGGTAGGTGTTGGACTCCGTTCTCCGCGCCGAATGGACTGTGCACGCGTAGCCAACAAGGACTGTCTTCTCTTGTACTACATGGCCGCGTTGACCATATGCCTCGCACGGGTCTACCGCATGGCGGTGATAGAGGCAGCGACAGACGGAGTATCTTTCAACAACTTGGTAGCACATCTTGCTAAAATTCTGTTCGCTTCTCTTGTCGTTTGTCAACTGGTATGTCCGGGATAAATTGTGGGGATCTGACGATATGCAGGCAAAAGCGGGATTGATTGAACTTTTGCGGCACAGTGGGAACAATTCAACGCTCAAGCTCTCGACGGCTAAGAGATGGAAATGCGGCAGAGTCCTAGGTCTGTGTGGAATGTGGCGTAGTTGCAGGTGCAGATGCTCCAAAGGGATGAAAAACAGCGCCAAATAAACAGGACAAGTATAATAGCTAAGAAATGACAAAAGATATTAAAGAGTAGAACGATATTTTATTTCAATGAATGAGTGGGTATGAATGGGAATGAAATGAGAGAAAATGATGCGTTAGAGGTGACAAACAGCATCATATATAACCAATTGAGAGTATACACCCAAGGCATCTACTAGTCGGGTGGAAGCCTAGGACAAGGAGAGAATAGAGGTAGGATAAGCAGAGGTGAGTCGTAATCAGGCCTAGAGCGGAAAAAAGGGGACAAAACCATCCAGGCAATCTTCCAAGGCTTGGAATTCGCGGACCGATCCTGCATCATGCTCCGCCTGAGGAAGTGAAAATTACAGCAGGAGAGTGGAATGAGAAACGGCCGACTTGGCCTCCGGCGACTGATTGATCCTCGATATGCGGGTATAGAGCAACGTCCCGCTAGCCGTCACCTGCATAGCCAAACGGATTGCGGACATGCCCGAAAATAGTGCCCAGGCCAAGCCAGTTCATGTTCAAATGGTGAAAGGCTGTTGTTACCATGAGGGGCCACACTTCAGCCAAATCCTCAGGCAGGGCTTTCGGCGGATGCTTTTGTTAGCTTCGGTGGCTCGTTGGTTACCCACGATATGGAAGTGTGGCTGTTCCCGCTTCGTTTTACCGCTAGCGAGCTGTAACAAACGTGGTGCGGTTGCCAAGAAACCACTCACACCACAAACAATAGCAGCAAGTGCTCAAGCGCATATAATAATTAATCATCCGATATGGTTCTACCAGAGGCGGTCCGCAGAGATTCGGGCACTACAGTAGTGCGAATTGGGAGGATGAGGCTGGAGGTCAAGCTAAAGCGTCCTCGACTTGGTCATGACAGACGCTTGCCGGGGCACCCTTGGCTTCTCAGCCCGGCTAGTGATTGACGGTGTCATCCCGCTTCCCTGGAAATAGTAACGGACGGGCACAACGCTGGCCTATCACGAGTCAGCATATGGCCAATAGCTAATTGAGGCTGGTGTCAGACTAACTTAGCCTAGGGATCGTGAGCATGGAGCAAGAGCAGGGATAGTTACATGATATACAGTATTGCAGCGTTAAACAGTTCTGTCTTCGGTTGTTTGTCTGGTAGCCTAGCTATGACCCGGCATATAGATTACACGCAGGGTAGTAAGCGGTAACATTAAGTTATCGTACAATATGGTAAGCTGGAGGCATTCCTGCCATCGCCCGGGCTCCATGAACTGATGCCTGGATGAAAAAGCCTCGCATTCTCTTTCTCTTGTGGTTCTATCGAGAACAAATTCTAGAGAAGAAATCACTATTGATCCGTAAAGCATCCAGTTTGAGAAGGTTGTAAGGGTCATATTATTCCGCCCACGATCCCGTCTTGGCCGAGGGGAGGGGAAAACTAGTGGAGCATTTACAACCAGGGTCACAATATTGAAGAGAGTTCGGGGCAATATTTACGCCGAGTAGCTATCAGAAGAGGGGGGCTTTTTAGCTAGTCAGCCACAGTCTGTTTCGTTTTTAGACCCTGGTGGCTCAATATCCTCAGTGGCATCCCATTGGCATTTGGAGTTTGGCCAAGAGCGGGAGTTTGTTTTGTAATCTACGGATTCAATCAAAATACAGTTAGTTACTGCAAACAAGCATAAATCACTTGACAGCTCTTCATTTGGTAGATTTTATCTCCGTGCGTTCACTTCAATCTAGTAGAAATACTGAGCGAGATCCCATGACCAAAGCTTTGTAATGCATATTTTATTGTTTACATATAGAAACAGAAGAAAATTATACAACATAACCTCGGTAGAGAAAAACGACGGACCCATACATCCCCGCCGTCGGCGGAGCCGTGCGCCGAAACCTCAAGATTCCCATTAACGAACAGACGTAATCCTCACAAGATTGGAGGGGTGGCAAATGCACACCTCTAGCAATGCAGATTACTGTGAAACGCTCGGAATATTCTGGGGGCTGATTTGAGCGACCCTGTATCCTGCTTGTCATTCGATCCCCATGATTAATATTTGCTCCGCAAGGAAATAACTCCGAATCAGGGACAGGAGACAAGGCACAAGCAGCATTGGGGAAATGAAATGAAATACTAAAGAAGACTGGTAACGTCTGGATCCTCCATGCAACTTGCAAGTGGGATCTCCACTATGTACTCCCTCATGCAGTTTGCCACTTCAAGATAACGACAGGAGGAGCAGCTAGCGTAGCACTCGATCATCCCCCGCCAAAAGGAGGAAGGTGGTGTATTGGTGATACAGGGATATGTTGAGGTATTCGATAAAGAATTCTCCCGAAAGGGAAGGCACCTCAGCCCTACAAACCCCCGTCACACAAGATGCCTGTTTTTATCACGCATCACGCACGCCATTTCAGCAATTGGTCCTAGGCTCCTAGCTGTGGCTTTATCGTCAGCCCTCGATGTCGGAATCTGCGGTTGAAACAAGGTTTTGCTGATTGGCTGGTTTGGCGAGCCGAAGCGTGGTTCCAGGGTTTGGTCAGCCCTACGCCTTGGCAGGGACCCACCTAGCCTAATCTAGCCTAGCGTATCGGACCTCCAGACCTGCAGCCACACCAACCACTGCGGATCTAGCCCTGCACAGCCACCTCTGGATTTGGGTGGTTGATATAGCGGTAAGATGGAGCGATTGCTCAAGCAGAGGGGCATGTGTTTCAAAACATCAAGGGGCAGTATGGTATCGTAAAGGATGGCGGCTTCTATCTTGAATTGCGGACATCTGTCGCTTACTTTTGTGGCCATTTCGAGTGTAACGTCGAGGGGCTGCTCCCTGGCGAACAAGGGTTCGAATTGAACGTGAATAATGAGTAGCCCGCGGAGTCGGTTACAACGTTCACGTGGTCAGTTTTATTGTTTTGCGGGGAGGGGTGCATGAAATGTCCCGGCAGTGGTGTGGATAATGATACACGGTGGGGGTTTTCGGTACCTGGGAGCTTCGAAACATTAACGTTAGTTAAGTGGAAATAAACCATCCGCCGAAACAGAGGACTTTTTCGAAATTTAAAAGTGGAAGAACAAGATGCAAAAACATTTTAGAGCCAAATCTATGGCTCCAAAGAGCACCTCACAGTTAACGGGCCAGAGTACTCCGAAACGGCGTTGTTCTGGCCACTCAATATTTCCTTGTACCCTCGATGTTTGGAGATCAGTTACAAACATTATTCCGAGAGGTCGTTGACCGCTCTATCACGGGCATTATCCACGTTGCCCAACCTTAATTCAGCCTTGAAATAACAGTCCCTGTCAAGCATCATTCGTAACCATCCTTCAATCATCAGCGTTGACTCATCAATCATGCAGAAGAAGCTGACACCCTGAATAATCGTGTTAAACTCATCAATAGAATAGCAATCTCGGAGCATACCTCTCGGACAATCTAGATTGCGTTACGTGTGCATTCAGGGAAACTGATGTCTGTGTTGACATGAACAACCTTGGTAGCGTTGGTCAGTGCTTGCTTGACTCCTCTCGTGAAGTCTGCCTTGCACCAAAGCTCCAGAGTGGCAAAAGATTAACTAGTGTCCCGAAATAAGGGTGCTAGTCTAGACCCCGCCAACAGGGGGCAGGGTCGACGTCTCAAAATGGCAATTATGACAAGACGCTTGAGCGTTAGTAACATCTGTACTGATTACACTTACCAAGAACGGAGCGTCCGAGCTAGTCAATTTCCCAAGGTGGACTTGTCGAAATACGAGATTCCCTAATCAGGATGATATTGATTACTGAAAGCGGATTTACGAAGGATTCCATCGTTAGCGCCATGCAGAGGCTGCCCAATCAATTTCTCACCACCAACTTTCTGTCCCCGTGCTGGGATGTTGGATACATGGGGACGCCCATTATTGGACACTGCCAGCCCAAGTGCTTTGTGAAGTTGAGCTGCATAGTAGCTGGGAGGCTCAAGAAGTTCATTGGCATACGGGGGTTGTAGAGAGATTATTGAGCTAACGGACGATACAACATTGAGCGGAAAGGACGGGAATGATAACTATCTAACAAAGATATCCGTCGGATGAGGGATTATTAATCGGCTAAAGTACGAGCTGGGATCTTCCTCAAGGCTAAAGCCTAATCGGAGCACAACCGTAGGTACAGCTACCTTCTATGTTCTCTTTACTTTACTCAAATGAAATCTCTCAGCGAAGAGATATCACTAACTATTGGCTTGACACCGATACGTGTTAAAATTGGACCACTATTCTCACCGTGGTCCACATATCTGTTTGAACTCTTCCTCAGTGTGATTCCAAATCTCCTCAATCATCCCCTTATCGCGTAGTTCGGTCAACAGCTTCTTCACGTGAGGAGATGCAGTCTCACAGTCTGACCCAACAGAGTAAACGCCGCCTCCGATTGTCCCAGTGGTACCAATGGATATATCAGTCCCATCTGGAAGCGGCACAGAGGCAGAATTGCCTTGCCTTGCCGGGAACCGTGAACTTGTGGCCAGGTATAAATGCCGCTCGCCACTCTCTTCGATGGGCACCATAGAAACCTCGAATGGAGACTGTTTTCCAGGCTGGCCGTGCATATGCCTGAACAGTGGAGTGTCCACTGAACCTGGATGGCAGTGGATAAAACTAACATCGGGGGCTATCCTCGATACGGCCTCAAGGCCAAGGGTTACCAGTGAGGCGAGATGTCCACGAAGCTCTTTGAGCGGGAGTCGGAGAGCGGGAAAATCAGTTGGGTCCAAAAGTCCCTCGTGCGTACCTCCTGCCACAGTAACGACGCGGCGGAGGGACGCCCCACATTGCAACAGAGGCAGCATGTTGGTGATGAAACGCATACGGGAGTAATAGATTAATGCCGGCAGCGCGTGGAGTTTCTCAGAGGTTTCTAGCATTCCCGTTAGCTAAGTTGCTAGAGGATTGCTACACGGTTAGTACCTACCACTGCGATCGAGGAGTGGTACTCCCGCGCTGAGAACCAACATGTTCAGTGCGCTCTCCTTTGCCTTAATTTGCTCGCACACGTCGTCAACGACGCGGATCAAACTGATGTCGGCCTGGATAAAGATATATTCTCCCTCTGGGTTCAGTGCCTCACACTCTGCGACGATGCGGTCTGCAGCATCTCGAGAGCGGCCGACAAAGTACGCTCGCGGTTGCTTTGCGTACTTGGCAAAAGCCTTCAGAGTGCTTTCGCCGATTCCGCTGGTTGCTCCCACGAAAACCGCCACCAGCCCAGGCGTGAGGGTGGAAGGAATCAGGGAATTGGAGGATTTGACTTCTGTAAGAGATACCATTGTCGCTGACAGCGGAGATGCAATGACATGAGCTGCATTTTGCCTCTATTTGAAGGGAGGCGCCGCTGATTATAAACTGGAGGGGGTTATATGGTGGACTTTGTATTGTCAGTATTATTAATGGATATAGCTTGATGCAGATAACGCCGAATGGGGGTAAAAGCTCAACGTGAACACCACGTTCGGTGTTTATGGGTTGGGGATTAAGATTAGACGAGATTAGGGGTAACTAACTAAGAGTAAAGGCCAGGAAACCATGAAAGGGACCACATCCCAAAAAAGAATGCGCTGGGGGGAGAGGCGTTCACAGGTTGGTATTATATCTGATATCGATGTTAAAACCATAACTACTGAGAATTCCGCCAGCCAAGATAACTAATTATTAATCCACGATCCACTGCAGCTAGTTGACGACTCCCGCCGAACGTGCAGCCAAAAACACCGAACCTGCGTACAAGTTTGTCAGCGGAGCCTGAGCAAAAAGCTTTCGCCCTTGATACACTTTGCTTTGCATCTTGTATCTATCTATCCCCCACAGTTCATATCCCATCAATAATGGATGGACTCGTGGTACTGTTTGGCGAATCAACGCCTGACCAGGCGCCACAGAAAGAGCGGGCAGCGTGTAACCGCTGCCACACGCAAAAACTCCGGCGTATCCGCAAGCCGGAGGAAGCCCACTGCGAGCGATGCCTCAGATTAGGAAAAATTTGCCAGTTTTCTATCCGCGCACCTCGGGGCTCTCTGAAGGCTCAGCGCGCACAGCAGATGACGAGGGCTTCACGGGCTGCTCCTATCCCCACCTCTGGTATCATGCCGAATGCGCATGCGCATCCAGATGCGATGACTGGCCAGGAGCAGGGCGTGGATGTGGGCTTTTCTCGAAGTGAAGCAGCACTTGTCTCCGAACCGTCAGGTTAGGATGTAACCTTTGAACTTCTTCGCTCTCTTTCTACTGAAGTAACGTGCTCATCTTGACTCTAGCAATGATCGAACAGGGCTTCTCCTGGCCGGGACCCGAAGGTTTCTCGTTTTTGGACGACATATCTCCTTATAACAACTTCTCCAACCCAAGGAACGAAAATCCGCTGAACAGTGTCGTGAGCAATGTTGGTGGCGCTTTGCACATGTACTCGCCCAGCTCATCCACGAGAATTAGAAACTACGAGCAAGAGGAGACACAAGTGACAGTGCCATCTCCCGTTCAACAATTGGCAAGCCTTAGTGTGGCAATCTACGAGTGCGCCGCTAATCTCCCATCCAGACGTGAAGGGAGGGCTGAAAGACCAACACGCTTTGTCTTCGAGGACCTCTTCCGCCTTACTCTTGAGTTCATGGGGGTCGTAAAACAGCTCGGGTCTGAAGAAGTTGCATCGCCAAGCGTGCCTTACCCATTCGTGGGCTGTGATGATGAGCCTACCATGCTTATGGTCCTCTCCTGCCACTCTCGCTTGGTAGAAATTTATTCTATCACCTTGCGCATGATGCGAGGATGTGTGAGGCACGCCTCAGTGCCTCGCACGGAGAGAGATTGGGGCATCGTTCTCCCGCGGCTGCAAGTCGGAGGATGCGAGGTGTCTCCGCCGCTGTACATAGATATGGACACACGACCTTCTCGGACAATGGCACCGGTATATCTACATATGGTTTTAATGGTCTCTTGGAAGCTATGGGGCCAGCTGGCAGAAATAACAATGACAGAAAGGCAAAATCAGTCTCATTCGCGCTCAAATCCATCGGGTCCGTTAGCAGACTCGCTGTGGAACAGCCTCATGGGTAGGACTGCGTCACTGATTCAAGTGATAGATGCAATAAAGAATTCGGTCCATTGATTGTTGACAGCACACCTCTACTTGTAGTAAATCAAGATGCGGAATTGAGAATGAGAATGTGCATTATTATTGAAACTCTTCTTATCTTTCTCCCTAGCTCTTGAATAACAAAGTACATGTACATACCAGCTCTGGAGTCAAGACGGCCGTGAACATCACACAAAGATAACTCCAGCCACCCTTTCTGTGGAGCTCTCAGCATGCCAGGCTTTCTCGCAAAGCCCCAGCCATACATGTACTTCACAAGTAGCTCGAGAACAAAGCCCAAAACAAGTAATTTGCGACTTTTAGCCACAAATCTCCTAAAAATATCATTTCACACCGTAGTTGAACACTCAGGAGATACTCAATGTCTAGTTCGGTGGTTATGCAAAGCAAACAAGGGGTATGTAAGCAAGGCAACCTATTCCCTGTGCTGATCAAAACATGCCCCAGGAGCTGGCTGAGAGAGTATGTGCTGTATGTACGTAATTCTTCAGAAAACAGAGCCCATGCAGGTGGACACTGGACGAACCCAACCCAGCTGAAACTGCGGCCTAGATTCCAAAACTATAACGAATTACCACCCACGGACTGTATTACAAGACCCGAGCAAGGATAGACACATAATCCCAAAAACACGGGATCGGCACCCAGGGTCCAACAAAGGATCAAATCGTTGGATCGCAATGGTCACGGAGAAACCGTCAGCTCGGGTCAAAATACTACTCCTGTACTCCTGTACGAGGCCATTTGATTTGGCCCCCTTTCTCAAAAATGCGCGCAGTTTTCCATACGGCCGCAGAGGGATACAAACGCGTGTTTTGCCGGAGTTTCACAAGAGTTGGAGTGCGCCTAACGAGCCAGTAGCGGGATCAAGGCATCCTGAACTATGACTGGGCGCCGGTAGTTAATCCTTGCTGAACTTACAGCTCCCGAACCCCTGGTGTTCCTGCTCCTGCTTCTGGGGCAAATTCGCGTTCTTTTTTTGACAGCTCGACTTGGCGCTGTAGTTATCCTTCCTTGCCTTGTCGTTGTGGCTGGTGAGTCCCTGGCCTGGCCCCAACGTCCAAGAGGATGGGACGAGGTCAGGATGGTAAATTGGTTAGTTAGTTAGGTGGGACTGGCTGAGGGCTGGGGATGCATCTCGCGCTTTGACGAGAAGGGAACCGTCACAGCCGCCATGTGGAACGAAAACATTATTAAGCCATAGTTATACAGGTGAAAACAACCGAAAGCAACAGCCGGGCTTAAATTTTAGTTCATCGATTTGTCATGTTTTATGTTTATCTTTTGCTTATAATTGCCACTCAATTGAATCTGGCAGGTACATGTACATGTTGATTCATAATCCGTACACTTTTCTAAGTTGAATAACACCTCCCCAAACATGCAAAGCGAAAAGGGAAAGAAAAATGTGAAAATACAACGGAGAAAAAAAGAAATCCATGTTGATGATCCTTCTTGCATATATCTAATAGTTTAAAACGCCAGATATCTCGAAGCGGATAGGGCAAAGAGAAAAAGATTAGACTATCATTCATAGGAAGGTAAGGATAGACAACTGGAAAAAAGTCCCTACTCAACCAAACAGTAGACCCATCCACTTTGCTCATTAGGTAAAAACAGTAAATGGCAAATGGAAAAGACCCCCCTCAAGACCCCAAAGCACCGAAACTTAGTCCCTTAGCAATCTGAAGCCTCAAGATCCTCAAAATATCCTGTCCCTTCACATCTTTGCTAATACTCGCTCTCCAGTCCCAACCTCTCTTCACATTGGCACCCCCTTGCTTCGTATTTGGGTGTGGAATAAGTACACCCGAATTTTCAATGGAAGTTGATCCGCCATCCCGTTTGCGACTCTGAGATTCGAGCATTTCGCTGCCGATGAGAGAGAAGCCGCTGACAGCAGTCAGCGATGATACCGACTTTTTAAGTAGATTACGTGGTGGAGCGGCGAAAGATGATGTCACCGGGGATCGGACGGATTCGTCACCGAATGAAGTGTTCGCGAGCTCATCGTAGTTGAAGTGGTGATATATGGTGGATTGCAGACACATTTCGCACTGTTCATAAACACGTGATGTGACAGATTGGAGATCTTCGATTGCGGCGAGGATGGTTAATAGCTGGTCGGTGGTGAGGAAGCGGTTGGGTTCTGGAACTCAAAAGGTTAAAATATGTAAACAAATGGCCAGGAGATAAAGAAACAGAAGAACTCACCCTCTAGGAATACGAGAGCTTCTCCTAGCAGCACTAGGAGTCCATCAACTTGAACAGATGTTTTCCGTTCCCCATCGTATAATCCACCATAGATGCTGTCGGCTGCACTGCGGATGACCGCAACAAGAGTTTCAGCGGCAGCTCTTTTTCTAGCTAGAGGGCGATGTTTTGGTCGCTCCCCCTTTTGCAGATAGACCTCTTCGTCGCGAATGTCGTAGAAGCGTCTCACGGCGGCATATCCACAGAAGTAGAACTGGAGCATACCAGCCGCCTCTTGGTCGACAGCTGCAATTGCTGATAACGCGGCTCGCGGACTGTAAAGAAGTGATCGAAGTTGAACATCGAGCTCAGATGCAGGCGGATATGCGGTAGATCGGACAAGGCAAAACGAAGTGAGAAGGTCGATGACGTTCTTAACTTTTTTGTAGCTATGAGCTCTTGCATAACATATGAGGGCTGTTCCGTATTCTTCAGACGATTCTGCTATTTTATCCCCGTATCGCTAACGCCGAAAAAATGTTAGATATGCGATAGAAAGCAATTGATGATGATTGAGACTTACCTCAGAGACCTTGCGACCTTCATCATTGAACCCGAGATCCGCACAAAGCAAAACAACTTTATCCATATGCTCAGACGTATCAAGGGGAATACGGTCAAGCAATTCTGTAGCCTTTGTCTTCATAACCTCTTGGTCGTCAAGACGACTCAGAACCTCTAGTGCAACTTCCCACCCGTCCCTCGCTCCCGTAGGACTCTCAAGTGGCTTTCGATCAAAGAGCCCCATTGCGTAATGAATCAATATATCATCTTTTCGGAGCGGTTTCTCGTTGTTGCCATAATTCAAAACCATGAGATCATTTTGATTGAAACCAGGCATTGGCTTGGAGCCTACTGATGTATCCAGCCATCCACCAAAGCTTGCAACTTCAGCAACAGCAGAGGCGATAGACAGTGACCAAGTCTGTAGCATATCGAGCACTCCTTCGATGTTTCCTTCGAAAACTGAAGCCAAGCCCACTTCCATAGGGTTCATAGAATTAACCTGAAATCCTTCCTCTCCCAAGTTTTCCGTTATGTTGGCAAATGAATAGTCCAGGCGACGCAAGTATGCTTCCTCGGGGTTTGAATCTACTGAACGGGGTGCTTGCGACTGAGAACGTCTCATCACGCTTCGGTTGAGATTGGTTTCTCCAGCAGTTATATCGCTGTCGTCCTCACCATCCCACCAGGCAGTGAGACCAACCGTAGCCTCGACCCAGTCCTGCGATTTACTCAAGATCGAAGAGACATCTCCAAGCATGATGTTATACATAGTCTTCAGATTCTGATAAATCGTCCAAGGCACCTGGCTCTCGGCCATTCGTGTGGACTGGGAAAAAGAGGCAGCACTCCGTTGGTTAAATATGCCGAAATTGGGTGCTTGGAACTGATCCCGTGCTTCAGGTAGGCGGTCCTGGCCTTCAGCTAGATTCTCGAGTTCAGAAATTGCGGCGGCAATCTGCCTTCGGTATATAGCCCAGTCAAGGTTCTTAATGTCCCAATCATTGCTTTGAACGCCTGGAGAGGCGCTAAGTAGCTGGATCGCACTATTGACACATTTTTGAATGTTTTGAAGCTGGGCCCCTCGATAGCCAGGTTGCTCGAGGCCATCTTCCATAGCAGATCTAGCATAATTAAAGTCTGCACTCTTTAGAAGTTCGATAACTGGAGATAAATTCCCACGCAAAATGGAAGTTTGAACCGTATCCCAGAATGCTGGGGAAGCGGTGGGATTTGGTTGATAGCTGCTGACGGTATCCGGGTCCGAAATTTGTGTGGTATGGTAACGGTTTATCCAATCGAACAGGACTTTAGGAATCGGCGTTTTAGCTTTAGGTTTGTTGGGTGCAAAGGCGCGAACAGCACCAATATGAACAGTGGGGCCTCCTTCAGGGGCTCTATTCTGTTGAAGTTGAGGGTGATGGAGGGGAAGGAGAAGAGATCCAAGGAAATTGGCTTTCACAATATTTGGAGCGGAATTTTCGGGGCCTATGGTAGAGGTCTGGCTATTTGGCTGGGCCTGAGATGAGCCTGCTGTATGTCGTTCCCACAAACCCAAAAGATCCTTGGAAATGTCACACAGAGCCTGTTGGAGACCGTCGTCATCATGCTCGAACTCCCGAACTTGATCGTACATTCGCCCAACTATATCCTCAGTCTCGAGAATAAGTTCATTAGGTTCGCTAACCATTGCAATCTGCGACCTTGAGGCTAGATCACGGGCGATTGACGGAAACATTGAGCTCTTCTTCCTTTGCGTTATTCTGGGCTTGGTTGTGGGTGGTTGCGCCCATCTTTCATCTAGTTTTGCTCGCTTGGCTTGGCCGGGGTTGGAATAGATGAAGGGTTTATGAACAGGAGAGCGTGCTGGAGAATTGTGAGAAGCACTGAATCGTGAATCTAGAAACCCCGTACGACTATCTCCCATGCCATCATCCTGGTCAATATCGTCGGTGTAAGAATCGAAATCACGACTTGACCCTGCAGCATGCCCATTTATATCTGACTCCCGAAAAGATCTACTCCCCGGCGAATCGAACGCATTATGAGAGGCGAATGGAGGCGGACCTCTGACCTTTGTCCGTGGTAAGGGGAAGTTGGACGAGGCGTTTGAGAAACCTAGATCGTCTGAAGCTTGCGAGTCTATAGACTGGTCAAATGAAGTGACTCCAAAATTCAATTTGGCCCTGGTGCTTCCCAGCTTGGAGCTTCCAAATAAGCTAGACGGAGGGGGCCCTAACGGGGTAGTCGAAGCAGGGGCGCCGGCCGGGGTAGTGGATGGATTCCTCGCAAATCTCGGATATTTATCTGGAGTTGAGGGTGGAGGGCTCGAGCTGAATGGCACAGAGAACGCCATGTTGACGAAATTGCGGCGGTGACCGGTTCGGACGCTGTTGTTTTATATCAGGGCTGCAAAACTGACAGCACGAAGCAAGCAAGTCCCCAATGTCCACTCCTTGCGCCTGGGACCAACTCTGATATGCTATCCGCTAGAGAATGGTAACGCAAATCTCTAGAGACTTTTGTCAGACAGATTTAGTGTTGGTTCAATATGGATGGAAAGCAAGTCCCTTCTTGAGCTCCTCCGTCAAACACCAAAAGCTGCGAAGTGTTGACGCGCGCCGGGAAAACTAAAATTCCCTGCCGGTGCGTGGTCATGTGACTTCCAGAGTGTGCGCCCTGACGTCGAGGGAAGCTACTACTATGTATACTCCGTACGCAACCTTGAATACGCTGCATATTAGGTAAATATTCATTCACATGTAGTGAATATACTGTCATCTATGTTATTCCTTTCCCTTTTTGATAATTTCTCAATGGATAGGGTTGTTCATTGTAACAGTTGTGTACATAATACAGTTGGCTACGCCCAGGGCATGCTGATGGAATAGAAAAATGAGGGACTGCAAAGGTCATCAATCTTCATATATGTCTATGCGTACTCTACAATGGAACTGAGTTCGCACAATCGCGCTAAGCAAATCATAGCTTCGTGGCACTTTCAGGCTTATTCACCAGGACATATCTGTATCTTGCTTTCCCGGCGTGCATGTCAGCGACTGCATTGTTAACATCCTCCATCGGGCGTTCTTGAATCCATGGGATAACATTTTTGTCGGCCGCTAACTGGAGCATCTGGCGGATCTCTTCTGGAGAGCCTATTGCCGAGCCTCCAATTTTGACGCCCTTGCTTATAAGCGGAAATACCCTGAAGGCTGGGAATGGCTCTTCTGGAGCACCAACTTGAATGAACTGCCCATTTACCTTCATGAGCCGCAGGTAGTTTCCAATAGGCATATCCGAGGATGAAACAGTGCTGATAATTAGATCCAATGATCGAGCATGTGCCTTCGCCCAACCTTTATCCTCATCTGTCGCGATAAACTTGTCCGCTCCTAGGCCCCCTAAAGCTTCAGCTTTCTTCGCGTTCGTCCGCGAAATAGCAGTAATATGATCGCAACCTAGCGCTTTCGCGAACAAAAGGCCCAAGTGTCCCAGCCCTCCAATCCCAATGATGCCAATGGATTTACCCGGTCCAGCGCCATTTTTCACCAAGGGCGAAAACACCGTTATTCCTGCGCATAAGAGGGGTGCAGCGGCGGCACTGGGCAAGCTATCGGGTAATTTAAATGCAAACCACGCCGGTCCTCGCCAACGGCTCGCATACCCACCGTATGATTTACTCCCATCACGAAACCGACCTCCATATGTTCCCGTTTGGTATTGACAGTGGTTCTCTAATCCGGAAGCGCACTCTGGGCACTCTGGTCGACGGCACGAGTCCGATTGTGCCCCGATGCCCACTCGATCGCCAACTTTCAAATGCCGAGATGGAGATGAGAGGGTAGCGACTCCAGACCCGACCCGAGTAACGTGTCCGACGATTTCGTGCCCGACGACACAGGGGTAATCGGTAGGTCCCCAGCCAGAGCGGAGAGTGTGGATGTCTGAGCCACAGATGCCACAGTGGGTGATCTTTATTTCGATGTCTGTCGGGTCGAAGGGTTTCGGTCGGTAGGTCGTGTGGGTTAACGGCGAGGTTGCTGAATGGCCGACCCATCCGTAGAATGTTGAGTCTGTCATCGTTATCCACCAACAGTGTTGATATCTGAGGATGTTAGAATGGGCTATGGAACCCTTTTTCAAGCTTTTCTTCTCAAGTCCGTGAAGTCACTTGTCCGTTCAGGAACGAGGAAAGTGGGTTTGAAGAGTGGGAATGAAAGCGAAAGGCTGGTAAATTAATTGAGCATTACTGTCAGTTGTAAAAATACAAGAGACGACCTCAGCGTTTATGTTTGTTGAGATCAAGAATGTAGCCACATTTGAGCCGAGGAGTCTAGATGCAACCGAGGCAGAAAATCTGTGTGGAGAACTCATGAGCTTGAATTTTGAGGATGCTGTGGACAGAACAGCAAGTGGGGCAGAACATCTGCGTTGGGTTTGATATGAGCACTGAGCAGACAGGTAGGTAAACAGAAAAGGAAAAAGCGAACCTGGAATAATAGCGCCTCAGGTAGATCAGAGTTGGTGAGATTCACACCAACTCGCGCCCGAAAATCGCATGCGGATCACGGATAGTAATGAATTTTGGAAAGTCTCCAATATATTATTCAATATTTGTGATGGCCAATAAATAAAGTACAAAACCAAACTCCGGCTTTCCTGAGGTGTTGGATATAAATATTGTAGACGTGCGACTTCTCTCTGATTCATCTCAGAGGACTGAAAATAAACTGAAATTACTGGATCCGCCATATATGTTTTCCATCTGTCCTTCACAAGCATGGCAACATTGTAAATGCGATTGACCCAGAGCTCGATAATGTCCATCACGACGATGTGGAATATGTAAACTCCAAAAGCTTCCTTTTATGCACAAAACGAGAAAACTATTGCTTTGAAACTGGAAGAAGAAATTCGGGGTATCAATGGAGTCGTCGACTGAAATGTTTGGCTGCCAATTTAGGTGCCAGCGTGGAGTAAATCTTGCAACTCCTGCGGCGTCAATGTACTTTTTCGTCGCCTTGGCTTCGTATTTGAGCGTATCGACGAATTACTTCTCTTTCTTCCTTCATTCTTCTTGCGTTCTGCTTCTGCTTCCTTGGCTTCTGTCTCAACATTGGCAAGTTTTGCAGTGGTCGACAGCTTCGATCTTGTAGTTATTTTGTGCTAGCTTCAAGTCAGTTTCTTCACTCTCCAGCTACAATCGTATCTGATCTCTACTAACCTTAGGAATTTTTGATTCACCAACCCTCGGGGTTTTCTTCTGTGATTGTTGCGCCGTTTTCGGTTTAGCCGACAAAGCAAGCTCATCATCGCTATATTCGGAGTCTTCCTTCGAACTTCGCCTAGAACGTCGGGAGGGCACATCTCGGGATGCATTTCCCGTTCCTTCGCCAAGAATGCGTTGGTGTTTCACGGCCTTAGCTGAACTCGTTATGTGTATTTCGGCCGGGTTTGTATTTTCTTGGGCATCAGTGTAGTCTCTCTCCCTTCCCCCAGTATCGTTTTCATCATATATTGACGGGCCGAAGTTTCCTTCTTCCGGCATGGATCTAGCACGTTCGGGTTTCTCAAGTCCTAGCCCAAGTCCCATTCCTTGCTTAAGTTCATCAATATTAACCGACAGTCCTCCTTGAGCCATTCGTTTGTGCCATGAATCCATCATTGAAACAGCCTCCTTCCATCGTTCTTCCATCTTTTCCCAGCCATCTCTCAGCCTATATATTTCATTGTCTCGTACCTCAACCTCCTCTAAAGGCACAAACGAGGGATTGGTGAGCAACGACCTAAGTTGCTCAAGTACCGAGTCCATTTCAGCGGAGAGTTTTTCGTATTGTGGAGTCAGCTCTGAAGCTGATGCCTCCAAGCGGCTACTTTCACAGGCATTGGAGTCAAGAATATCTTGTTCCTGGATGTCCTTTTCGGGTAAATCTGACAGACCTTGCAAGCTCCGTAATGTTTCAAGAGTGCTCTTTACGATGCCAATCATCGCGTCATTCTCGTCACTGAGTTCCTGGCAGAGATTAGTCAGGAATTCAGTCGTCTCCTGCTTGAGACTATATCCAGCACTTTCCAGGCCATCTCCACCTTCCAACGCCCTCCGAACCGTGCTAACTTTCGGGGTGGGGGTTATTGTTATTGTTGTTACCCCAAGTCCCTCTCGCTTTCCTCTCTGTCTTTCTGTGAGATGAGATTTAAGTCTTTGGAGCTCAACGTCTCGTTTTCGAATATCCGTAGCGCACTGGCTTCTAATCTGTTGAATCGAGGTCTTCATGCGTTGTATCTGCTCCTTCAACCCTCTATTTGTGACCTCTGCGCTGTGGATAGTAGCTTTAAAGGCGCGCTCCTGGCCTTCAGCCAGTGCCAACAATCGAGACAAATCCTTGGTCTTGGCTTGAAGCCGCTCCTAAAGCAAAAACGAAAATGACCTTGTTAGCATAAAACTTTCGAATTGCAGAGGGCAGCTACAACGTACAATTTCGAGTGTTTGTTTCGTTTCTGTACTTCGCAGTGCTCTGATGTTTGTCGCCAGGTTCTCCCTTTGCTCTGTCTCGCGCTAGAAAACTATCAGCTTCTATCGTTGTAGCATATTATCCAAATAAATTGTTAATACAAACATCTCTTCTCAAAACTAGGTCATGAACCAGGTTTATGACCCTTGACATAGTGTCATCGGTGCCCCCAGGTGCATTCTCTGGCCGTGCAAAATCGATCGGTTTCCCATTGCGCAGTAACCCGCGAGCAAGTAACAGATTATTAATGTAATCAGAAGCGGTATATAGATTTTGAGTCTCCATTTTCCTGCTTTATTGGGCGCTTGGAGCCACAGCACTGGCCCAAAGACGTTGAAGTCAAGCCGACACCATTGAGTCGTCCTCACGCATTTCCCAATTAGGAAGAACGTAAACATTACTCCGGTTGTCTATTAGACCTAGCAGTGCAAAACTAGCCGAACTTTATCCGAAAACTGACGCGTTTTGGCGCTAACAACAAGCGCGCAATTCGGGTCATCAAGCGCAGACACATCATTCAAGAGATCTACTACCCGTCAGTCACTTAACATTATAATACCAGTTGCCGCAAGTCATCTCAGCTGGGATATCTTTATATTTTTTGAACATGTCTCAAGCAGACGCAAATTCTATTCAAGTTTACGGACAAACTCAATACCGTTATGGCAACTTTCACAGAGCACTTGCTGCATTTAGCGAGGCAAGTTTACGTGCAATCACAGATATAGACGATAACCATAACTAAATTCTTTAGGTAAAACTAGGCATTGAAAATTGGGGGAGGTGATACCGTTGGTATTCTGGATAACAGAGCTGCCACTCACTGCAAATTAAAGGCGCCTAATGCTGGCCTTCAGGATGGCAGACGGATGATCGAAGCGAATAAAACTGACTCCCGGGTATGGTATTCTACAAACTTCTTCAAAACTACAGATGATGATACTCGGGCCAATCATAACTAATTTGCTCTTCAGGGATATTTACGTACTGCCAAAATTCTCCAGTTGATGGATAAACATGACAGAGCTCTCCAGACTTACCAATATGCGGTTCGTGTATTACCATCAGATGACGCTGGCCGTCAGGTTCGTTACTTTCCTTTGCACTACGGATTTTCCCTCTTTTCCATGGCGTACCGGGCTAATCTTTTGCATAGCAAATCCAAAAATTAGCAGCAAAGTTAGAAAAACGATTTAAGCAGCCCACAGATTACTTTGCTCTCTTACCCTTTGAGCTGATATCCATGATATTAGAATATTTGGATCTAAAGTCCCTCCTGTGAGAATCCCCTTTTTTTCGTTTGATTTTCCTCTCGTTGTACTGTTCGACTAAGCTAACGCGATGCTATAAAGTTCGGCACTCCGGGTTTCTAAGCATTGGAATATGGTGTTAAATTCGCTCCCCAAGTTATGGACCCATCTTGACCTTTCAAAAGCCAACCGAACCAGCGTCTCTCTCAAATCAATTCAGGTATTCTTACGTAGATCACACTGGAGATTGACTCGTGCCACAGTAGCCAATCTTCAACCAGTCGATTTTCCTAAGCTTATGGCCGGGTTACAAAGGATTCCTTCTCTAGAACACCTTGAGCTTCTACCAGGCTTCTACCCGGAATTCGATGTTGCGCCAGTTTACACTCTCACTGGTCTAAGGACCTTAGTCTGTTCGGCAACATCCGAGATGACATTCTCTCATTTCATGAAGGTTTTATCAGATTGCCCATTGCTTGAGCGGGTCGAGGTTCATATCAAGCCTGCGCCGCCTGGTGACTACGAAACATTTCCTGCTAAACTGCCCAATCTGCGGTCGTTAATCATCCTTGGATGCCGTCCCTATAGATATCCACATGATGTTTCCCCCCTAGATCTACCATTTCTAACAAATGTATTTAGCCCCTGACTTCACATTCCATCCCAGGTACTAATTTTATGTCTAGGCCACTCTATTCGATATAACCCCGAATCTTGAAGAGTTATACCTCATCCACAGATCACCCTCTACAGTCTTCAGGATGAGAGACCCACCAAAAGTTTCGAACCTGCCAAAACTCAAGCGTCTCGGGCTTCTAGGCATAAAATTCAGCAATTTCCCTGAACTGCCCGAATCTATTGAACACCTCTCATTATCCAAGAGCGAGTATGAACCCCGAATCATCCTGCCAAGTAATACCATATCAGCGATGACACCGAATTTAAAAGCCCTAATTCTCCAGCGCTTCCACTATGATGAATTGGGTCCATTTCTCATTGCTTTCACTCAATCGAAATCGTCCCTCACACGCCTTGATCTCGAAGGATGCCGCCTACATGTAGAAGACCTATTGATAGCTATGATGCGAGGCAACCTGGAGAGTCTCACGTCCCTAAACATCAGTGGCCTGGCAGAAATCGATGACAAGATTATCACAAACATAATCGACATGGTCCCTAATATCAAGGAACTGGATATTTCCCGAACACAAGTGAAAGAGTACAGCGTGAAACGGCTCCTGGATTCCGATAAGTTGAAACTTGAAAAGCTTGTCGTTCACAAGATGGAGACGCCATTTAGTAGGGATTTCATTGACTATGCCAGGAGCAAAGGGATTGAGATTCCACCACCTATAAATCTAGAATGGCGAAAACGGGCTTCTGTCCCACCAGCCTCACCGCGAAGATAATAGCACGAATCTTAACATACACCCACCTTCATTGCTTTCTGGTCTATTCTACGAGTTACGCGTGGTTGAACTTGGGCCGGTTAACTGCATGACCTGCCAGAACTTGAAATCACTTTCCCAAGCACGCTACGATTCGCCTTTTAAGAACTTTGGAGATTCTGGTTGGCCGGCACTATGCAAGACGTTGAGGCAGCTATGAAAGGGCTTGTGGCCATGTGGCCCAAACGAGCGAACTCCGTGGAAGATACTCGTATTCCTGTCTTCGGCCTTTTATCCTCTCTTCGAGCATCTACCTCGTTCATACAATTATCCTCCAGCCAAGGAGAGCAAAAATACGGCAAAAGAAGGCCAACTCATAGTTGGATTGCATTTCTTGAAAACTAAGTTCAACGAAAAGGGGAAACGAAAACCTAGTTATTGAAAGGTCGAATACTGAGCAAACAGCGATATCATCCGACATTGCCAGTAACACATTTCCAAACCACAAATAGGTGCAAAAATGGGTGTCTAAGACATAGAAATCATCATATATATAATTCATACACCGCGCTCCTGGCACCATCTAGCGACCTCCCTGTCTAGCTTATCCTTTTGATCACGCACAAGCGTCATCATCTCTTCCGTCTGGGCTCGATAGTAGTAGAAGGACTCCAGCTTCTCGACCTTCTTCTGTTCAGAGGGAGCCGCTCCGTTCTGGGCACCGTTCGTGCCGACGATCGTAGGGAGATCCTTGCTGGTAAATGGAGCGACATACTTGTCATGAATAGACATCATGAGCTCCAGTACGGCGAAAAGTTGGTTAGGAAGCCACTGCAATTGATGGTGTTAGTTTCAGTCGCGAGGTGCGTCGTAACCGGATGTCTAGGTTACGGGGACAAGAAGGGGAACGGAAACGGGGAGGCGAGTTGATATGTATGATTGGTCAGAGGTTCATTCGATGACAATTACTTCACGTACCGTGATAATTGGGCTTCCGCCAGTTGCTGTTGGATATGGCGTTCGCTTAATGATGTATTCTCGCGTCAACAGCCAATGCCTCCATCTGAAACTCCGGACATGATCCAGGGCTTTCAGGTACAATAGTACTGTTTCCGCGTCCTGGACCGCAAATTCTTGAACGCCAACCTCCTCTGCCTTGGATGCCACATGTGCCAAAAATTGACGGTGTGGAAGCGGGCGGTAGGCGCGGAACTCATGCAGAATTTTTGTCAATGGTGTGGATGGCATTGGAATTTGGAGAAGGTGGTCAAGTAGCGGAATCTGTATGAAGGGCAACTCAGCTATACAATACCCAAAGCATTAGGCGGAATCAATAGGTTTTTACCATGCTATCATTAGCTCCACTCTCTCCACGGAAGTTTAGCGGCTTGTTATCTAAGACGCCTTCATAGACGACGCCATTTGGAAACATTGCCTGAGATGTGATACCAAAGATAAATACGCGGAACGAGAGGTAATCGGTAGGCTTGGAGTTCTTCCACATATCTATTTAGAGGGTTAATGAATGAATGCTTTGCTTCATCGAGAGGGAGCAACACAACTTACCTTCCATAGAAGTTTCAACTTTCTCCATCCCCTTGAGGATTTCCCTGAAGGCCTCATTGACTTCTTCCCGGGACGAGGGTTCTTTACTTTCCTCCAGCTTGTTGAGTATGCGGACAGCACCACTGACTAAGGCAGCTGACTCCTTTACCATATCAACATGGGTCAGAATGAATCCCGCTTCAGAGCTTTTGGGATCAAGTCCACGCTCAAAAGCACGAATAAGCCTAAGATTAGAGTACTCTAACCCCAGTGAGGGATCAGCAGTAGTATAGTTAAACAACGCATACGAAGCTGCGTACGACATGAAGGGCGGTACGTCGAGGCTTGCAATAGATAACGTTAGTAATAATAAATAAAATATGGAAGGAGAATGTCAAGAGTTACAACCTACATCTCGGAGCATCGATAAAGAGGACGTGCGATACACTTCGGCAAAGTATCCCGACCAAGCCCATAACCGGCAGCAGGGTCTTTGGACCAATTCTCATAGCATGGTTCGAGTAAGTAAGCAGAGCAGACGAATGTATAATCCCTGAATACAGCTGTGATCAAAAATCTATCCGGTTTACCATCTTCTGTGAGGAGCTTATCCAGCTCATCAGTCAGGTCAGGGAGCTCAGCAAGGACAGCTGGACCAAGCTCATAAGTAGCTAGCAGGCCAGGTGACCCGTCTGCCTTGACGACAGGCAGGCGAGAAGTCAGCGAGTCCAATGCCTTGAAAGCATCAGGCAAAGTTACAGGAGGAAGCTGGAAAGGCAAGAACCCTGATGAGGTGGTGATGGTAAAGGGGTCGATGTCTCTCGAGAGCTTGTCAGGGGTGTCGAAGATATGGGGAAAGTGTTCCAAGATAGAACAAGGTGCTTCAGACTTCTTCATGGTTGCTTCAGATGATAGTTGGCAATAGATCTTATTGATCAATCGTGACGGGTGTACTCTAGTGCGGGAGGCGAAAAGGGGGAATATATGGAACCAAAGTACTTGAGCGTGAGTACCAAGTACAGTAGACAGAGTCTAACTTAAAAGGGAAATTTAATCGATCAACAGCAGAAAATAGGCAGAGAAAAAGGGACAATGAAACAAAAAGGTGCTTTCTTGAGGAACAAAAAGACCGTCAAAACTGCGGGAGATGGTGGCGGATTATATACTTCATGAGGCCGGAATTGATACCGGCCTCGCGAACCACTATTACGAAACGGATAAAGAAGAAACGGAGATCTAAGCAGCAGGCTCACATCAGGTGATGTAACCTTGTTCGGAATGGGTTATGCACCTAACATCAGAGTAAAACATCATATTCAAGCCTCCCAAGTTGCATACTGGCGGCATCGGGGCCTTCATCAACACGGAAGAGGCGTGGTTCTGCTCTTGAAGTTTGACCTGAGGTTAGAAAAGGGTTAAGACGCTATTCCGGTTATGGCTAGACTGACCCTAACCTCAAAATGGAGCATGAATCCAGTCGGGACATAGAGTTCAAGCCGCATCGTCATGCTCGTTGGACTTTATACCTAAGTTGAGTTTCTCTTTTAGTAACTCGAATAGGCAACGAGGCAGTCAATGTGGAAATGCATGTCGATACTATTCTCTTGATGGCTTATACCCATTTTGTTCCTGGTTGCTTGTCATCTTTTCAGCTACAATTCGAAAGTCCCTCCCCGCCCCTAGGCGACATGATCTGCCCAACCCGGCAAACAATGAATGAATGGTTGCATCAATGAATCAATGCAAAGAGGTGGAATACAACTTGCATGACTTGCATGTATATTTGCCTACATTCCATTATATGCTAGGCACCGTATCTGCAGACGCAAACTTCTCCTCTTCATCCCTAACAGCCCGTCCAAATATTTATCTCTCCAGGATCATTGGGTGCCAGTTCAAAACTGCAGCTTGGTAAAGCATCATTTCAATCTAGACCAAAGACCATTTTACAGGAGCATCGAATACCCCTTACACACTAAGTCTAAATTGATGCAGGCTTATTCCACCCTAAAAACCAGGACTGTTTCTAGAAGATTTCGGCACCGATTGCTCTCAGATGGACGTGGGAGGCCAAACATGGAGATCAGAATTGAACATTTTCCCAGCGAATTTTTCAGTGAAATGGCTGAAAAGCAATGCGGCGTAGCATGGATCAGCCAAAGATACTTCATAACTTTCTATCTGAAGACATATTACCAATCTGGCGTTTGATAGCGAGGGGCAAATCAGGCCCAGGCTGTTCCATCGAAAACAGCTGTCACTCGAATCCGATTATCCGAGAGCTGGCAGTTGAGTGCATCACAGAAGCAGGACAAAACTTTGCCCTTTTCTTACCATCATATCTATCGTGGATCAGTGAATCCCACCTACTATACGAAAAAAAATTTACCTTTCCACCACGAAAAAGGCCCCACCAGGCACCGTTTAACCTAAATTTAAGCACAAAAGATTGGCGTCCCCGCGTTTCCAAAGTTTTGCTTGGAGAGGAGGCTTTATTATTACCTCCGGGGGTTTGAGTGGGGGTGGGCGGCAAAAATTCCGGCCTCCGTTGATATCCGCGCCAACAGCAATTTCAGCCAACCTTCCAAGGAATCAAGAACTCTCCACACCAATGAGCGTGCGACCTGTGACACGGGAAGCTGGATCTTCGGAACGAATACAGGAGCAAAGTTTGGAACCTTGCAAGCACCAAGGTTTACATAAAAAAAACAGACCGATAAGTTCGTTACTCAGTTGCCATGCATGCAAGCTACATAAATGTTCTTCCGTGAAAGAACTTGAAGAAAACTATTATATGCAAAGCAGCCATGGACCAGGAAGCCATAGAAACTGGATGCGGTATGAGTTGGTAGGTTTTCAAGTACTTTTCAACTAAGGAAATGGACCGGTCGTACAGAATGATAAAGCCCCGTGGTACAATACTATTTATTCAATTTGATAAGATACACCTTGCAACACCTCAATTCAAAACTATCCACCACAATGCAGCCCACATTGACTTTTATTCTGAAATTTAGCAATAGCGTCCTTGACTGATTATCTCATACGGCTGAGACAACAATGGCAAAAGCTACACATAACAACGAAAGGATCCAAATTTGCAACGGGACAACCGTTGATGCTGACGATGAAGGGTCTACCATCCCACTTTCAACGTTCGTATCAAGACATATCGTTACATTCGATGGCCCTCCCGCTTTCTTGCATCGCTCGTTAAATTCTCTGTCGAGCCCTTGATCACTCGCGGATGTATTGTGATAAATCGCGATCAACTTGATGGTCAAAAATACATCAGTTGTACTTGGTGCACCGCTCCACGGTCCGCCGTCTGCCCAAATGTTCAAGTACGCATGGCCGGGGGCGTGTGGAATTCGCAGAGCGTTTGAATGCACCTGTGTTGAGTTCTGGTAGAATCTCAACTCCTTCGGGGTCCAATCAAACCGATGTCTTTGGAAGGAGTTCATATAATCGTTGTCGCGTAGTGGAATCACTTTCGTGGCATTGCTAATGACCTGTCCATTCTCGTCCAGAGCGGGGTGTGTTGTGTAGTGGACAGGAAACCACCCTGATTTGAATTCCCTTGAGAGAATTTCGATATCTATTTCGTTCTCGTCATCCTGTCCTCCAAAAACAACTCGACCCAAAGAGTTTAGCTTGTGCATACCCTTGCTTTCCAAATATCATCTTCTCCAAACAGAAGAGTGAAGAAAATTGAGAGATGGCTACTCACACGATACCAGAAGAATGCGCCACAACTTCCACCTCTCGCATTTTCCAGCTTAAGCTCAACCCGAAAGCTGCCGTGGATAATGTCGCCGTTCTGGCTGGCAATAGAAGCCACACTCACTTTACCCTTCCTCGAAGCTTGCTCCTTCGAGTACCCCTGTTGTCGCAATATGAGGTTGCCTTCACGGAGGAAAACGTTTTCTTCTGCGTTATCGATCGCCAAAGGTTTCACCCAGCCTTTCGGAGGAACACCCCAGTCCTGAATGGCCCAATCCTTTGTGAAATCCGGATTCGAACGGAGCTTTTTCGACGGTGACAATGTGCTGAAATTGCTGTATATAGCATGTGTGAAGTAATCTTTCGTGTGGCTCATGGAGAACCCGCATTCGCAAGCTGCGTGGACCAAGCTGATTCCTAAGAAAAGGAACACGGCGAAAAAGACCATTTCTTCGAACCTGAATAATCGTCGTTTCATCCTCGGAGTTGTTATCGTTGACTCTTAGCCAAATTGTTTGACGCAACCCGAGTATCGTCAACCCCGCGAGTACCTCCCCATAGGCCGTTTTACCCAAGCACCCCAAAATGAAAGGATCTCCTGTGAAACGCACGCGTGCCAGGCTACTCAGCTGCGTATTTTTGCATTCAAAGGAGCAAACGAAAGGAACCCTTCACTGGTTGCAAGGCTTCACGCGGTTTCTGCGGAGTAGCCTTATCGAGTCAGGACTGAGGAAATAAGTTTTTCGACAAAATTAACCAAAAAGATCGGCGAGGGCGTACAGCATATAATGCTATCTGCAATGCGAGTATAATCTTTCAAAGCGAGCATTTAGTATTTAACTGGTGTTTATCTCCTCGCTTCTCCCGTGTTTTCGCATAAACTGCGGCCGTGGCTTCGAAATTTCCCGTCTAAACAAAGAAGGAACCGCGGACCAACCCAACCGGGGTGGCGCCTTCCCTTCTCAGCCGACCGAAGAATTACCAAGATAGGATTGTTGGTTATTAGTAGCCCATCATGGGTTGCTCCTTCCCAGATAGTGATTGTCTCTAGCAAGCAAAATCGGCGTGAGCCTCCAACTCGGCAATATTTCAACATGCTCGGTTGATGAGTTTCGAGTTTCTCGATTAAATTGACAGCCAAACAGCCAACCTATCTGCGATGTTAGATTAAAATAAATATGCAACCGCATGCAGCCAGCCGAGTGGTATGCTAAGAATTTGAGGAGGCTGGCGTTGGTTGGTGTTGGTGTTGGCCCTTGAGTTGGACCCTTCTTCGAGACGTGGAGTTTTTATCACGCAAACTAGGGGTCCTCATTACTCCCACATTCATCTTGAGGTTCGTTTTTGTCGTAGGTATATGTACAAAAGGTTATATACATCATTCTACCTACAATACAACAGGGTACCGGCATTCAGCGACGTTTCGTGATTGAAGCCAACATGGGGCCCAGTGGCAGGGGCTAAATTGTTTATCGGCCAGACACATTCTTCTGCGTTAAAGGGAATTCTCACGTCCGAAATATTATCCCAAAACCCGTTGCTACAGGCATCCGCCTACCAGTGACCAATTTGGATGAACGGACCAGCTTCTATAGGTCAACAAGCGAAGAACCTAAACGGCAGATGGTGGGACGATAATTGAGTCAGGTTCCGGTCTATTTTGAGCAGCGTCGTCATGGGAATCTGACGGCGATGCCTTTCCCACGGATGCAGATACCTCTTGCCGCGCTTCCTCTACTTCCCGTCCGCCATTTAGTTTCTTTTTTCTTTTGAATATATTGCCCTCAGTCCAAATAACGGCCGGCACCGCGCTGGCGCAACACATAATTCCAAGCGTGAGCGTCATCACACCCCATCCTGCACCCTCAACAGCATATCCGCCCCAAAGCGGGCCAATAATCAGACCAAGAGCGTACGTCAAATTCCCTAGCCCAAACGCTTGTGCATATGCTCCCTGTTCTCCATAATGTGCGGGGTTCTCTCGCATCTTCTCCTCGACGGATAGGACGATTTCGATCTGTACTGGGACCTCAAACAACATTGCCAAGCCGCCAGAGAAAGCGAGGAGAGTGCAGAAAACGATCTTATCATGCACGGTGTTCTGTGTCACGAGGCGGAGTAGAATTACTGGGATCGTAGTGAGGAGGTATCCCAGAGCGACGTACCAGCGTGTCCCATGCTTGTCGGCTAGCCAACCTATGGCAGGAGATATAAAGGTAGGAATGAGGACTGCCAGAAAAACGAGACCGGCACCAGCAGAGTCCCAGTGAAATGTGGAATGAACGAACAGGGGGATAGTGGCCTCGAAGGCTCCAAATAATATGGCTAAAACTGTGCAGCCCCAGAGAGCCACAAGAAGGCGAATGGAGCTCAGCATTGTGATAAATGGTGGTAGGTGATGGACCAAACGAGAAATCCTACTCCCCTCAGGCTGACCAACAGTGGAAACCCTTGCTTCGTCTTCTTTTTGGGATACCTTTTCGGACCCTTCCGGTCTTTGGTTAGAAAAATTCTCCCGGGCTACCTGCAGACCTATTGACGGATCCCACTTTTGCGCAACTCGAGCTTCAATCATGACGAGCCGAAAAACAATATCTGCCCCTAGGAAAATGAAGGCGGTAACGTATACCATATAATACCCCGCTTTCGCATAGACAATGCCGCCTATCAATGGCGCGCTAATTGTTGCAATGCTTCGAGCGGCAACAATCGTTCCCAAGTGCGCTCCGATTTCCTGTGATCCAACTCTGTCCGCCATCATTGCCAGTGCGATGGTCCACACAACTGCGCCTGATAGGCCCTGTAGGATTCGGGCGACTACTAACAAGGCCAAAGTCCTTGCGAGTGCGAACATCAGGGTTGCTCCCGCCAGGAGCAAAAGGCCAAACATGAAAGGAACCTGGCGGGCTTTGGTCTTGTCCGCCCACCACCCACAAATGGCTAGAAAACATATCAGCCATGAGCCTAAGCTTGGAACGGGTAATGGTTTAGTTTCTCTGGAATGGAAATGAAATCAGAGACACTAACGCGATCCAACGAGTAAACCTCCCGCATATATGGTAAGGAGAATTGAGGTCCATTTTTGTGCTACGGATATATGTCTATCAGCCACTGCACAGGCTTTTGGATAGGAAGGGAAACGGGAAATGTTCACCATCGCTGGGATCAAGCCCAACCCGATCACTAAGCGCGAACGGTATCACCGGCACAATCTGATCATATTTTCCCCGTCAGAACGCGCTCTTCCAACTCCAGAGCCATCCATCCAATTCTATCCAACTATATTGGATCCAAAAATTCAGGAAATCAAATGAACCAGCAGCGTACCAATGCATATAAGAATATATCCTATCAACAAGCAATCGAATCTGTTAGCCAACTAGTTATAGTTCAGCCGAATATGCGGGGAATTTCCGAATATATAAAACCACAAGTCGCGTTCACCAACACATACCGAAAACACCGAGAATGAGCACACCCAGAGAATAAACCACTTGGATGAGCGTATGTGCAGCCATTTGGGCGGATTCTTATTTTCCCGCCATGGCCATGGAAGTGGCCATCGGGTGGCCTCTGAGGAACTTGGCTGTTCTAGACTAGCCATCTATGCTGGGAGGGATTTTCTTAAATGTATGTATATGCTATCTCTCCCCTCTCCCTACCTTATAGGATGGTGAGGTAAGTTGATAATCCGAATCCAGAGGTATTATCTCATTTGTGAACTTCGTACTGTAGATTTGGCATAAATATATATACATATATATATATATGGAATCAAAATGACAGAAAAGGGGAATGGGATATAAATATCCAGCAGCTAGGCAAAGTCTTCAAGAAGAAAAAAAATGGAAAAAATGAAAAAGAAAAGAAGAACTGGCGTAGGAATGATTCCTTCCCCAGTTTTAACTATGTATTTTACTTTATTTAGCTAGCTCTGCCCCGGCTATCATACTCCCCATATTCCCCCATTTAGGATAAGTCAATGCTAGCTAAGTAGTTTAGCCAGCGGGTCCGCCCAGCTCGCTCCCCTGGTAGTTATCCAAGGGGCGGGGAATTGATTGTTAATATTGGATTGAAAAATAGTTAAAACAAGTTTTGCACATGTATGTAACTACCTAGGTACTGTACCACGATGAGCAAATATTCCAATAATGGATCCCTTCCTCCCTCCCATCTACGGTTTAAATTTAAAGGGGGGCCAATAATGGAGTAAATATGAATGAATCCCCCCCAAACCCAAACAAATGAAACATCATTGTGCTTGAACGGGGGTTTTTACCATAAGTTAGTTCGGTAACTATCTAAGGACCCTTAGGACCCTTAGGGAGCGAGCTACGGAGTACCTTGGGGTGTTTGTTCTCGACCCAACGACCCAGCTCTGGACTCGGACTCGGCCTCGGATTCAGACTCAGACGCGGACTCCGCTCGTCCTTGAAAAAAAGCAGCAGGAACGAACACTGGTTGGTTGGGAGCCCGGGAGCCTAGGAGCCCGGGAAGCCCGGGGGGCCGGTGGGATGGTCCACTGAATGGCGTCCACTCCCTAGTGAGTTAGTTGGTGGGTGGATTTTGATAAAATCTGGGGTGTGGGGTGGTTGGTGCTGGGGGTAAATGAAGGAAATAGGAAGAAGAATAAGAAGAAGCAGAATATGATGATGATGAAGAAGGAGGAGAAGAAGAAGAAGAAGAAGAAGAAGTAGTAGAAACCATGCAGAGAACCAGGGCTCAATGCGGGTGCGAATACGAATGCGGCAGGACGGATATTAAAGTATAACCAGGGGGGGGGAGGAAGTCCGTCCTGGGGGGGTGTATTGTTACTCTGTAGCCATGATTGAAGGGGCTAGGAGGGGGGTGAGGGGAGGGAGGGAAGCTGATATCATCATGATGCTTGTTTGTTGTCCCTTTCAATGAGGCTGTGAAGTCAGAGAGTGGCAGATGAGAGGCAGTTAAGTTAACTATACGGAGTAGTTATCTCTCTGTTAAGTTAACTCCTGTCTAATGAATGCCCAGCCCCATCTTCAATAAAGAAAGTAAGTCGGATTATACTCTGTATATATGCATTAGATCATCTAACTAACTACCGTGTACTCCGTACAGATCAAAAAGCGGGAACAAGACGGGAAAAAGAGCTGATGATGTATTTAAGTTCTATGTATGTATGTAACTAGTAACTAAGATAAGATAATAGAGTTAGAAAAAGTTGGGGAAATCAGAGGGAAAAGTGATGTGATGAGAAGCAACAGTTTTTTTAAGTTTTTTTGTATAGAAAGAAAACGAAAAAAAAGAAGAAGAAAAAAGAAAAAGCCCTAGTTATCAGATATAGTGCAAAGCCAGCAAAAAAGAAGTTCATCTCATACCCGCCGCATCGGAGGGCATAAAAGATCGCTAGGAGAAACATAAGGAGACGGAGTAAGTTAATCCTTTGGGGGAAAAAGAAAAAGGTAAAAATAGTAAACGAAACAAGTTCAATAAGAAGATGCAACTGATGAATACCTCTCATGAAGAAACACGAAGAGAGTAAAAAGTATAAAAAAAAACTACCTATGAATGCTTGCATCTGGTCTGGTTACACACGCTCACTAATCTGTAATTTGCCCGAACTTTCCTTTCCTTGCCCTTCCTTGCCCTGCCTTGCCTTGCCTTGTATTTTCCCTTCCTTCCTTCCTGCCTTCGACGATTATTATCCTATATGATACCAGCACGGAAAAATGAAAGAAAAGCGAAAGGCACGCCAACAGACCCCCCTCTTTCCTTTTACCTAGCACAAAGAGAGCATGGAGTTTTCGAGAGGTATTGAAATAAATTGATTTTGGGGTGTGTGTGGGATGAGAAGAAAAGGAGAAGGGAGGGAAGGAGGAGAGAGGGATAAATAAGGGAACATAATAATGGAGAAATGAGTAAATGAAAAAAGTTAAAACCTGAAAAGAATAAAAGAAAAGAAAAGAAAAGAAAAGAAAATGAACCGCTTGTGGAAGGACCAGAATATGGGATAATAATGGAAGAAAAAAATAAAAATAAACACACGCACACACTCATCGTGCTCCATTACATCAGGAATACTCCGTACTGCATACTGCATATACTGCATACTTCAAATGCTACAAACGTCGTTTTGTCGTTTTGTCGTTTTGTCGCTGCTGCTGCCTACTGATGTTCCTTTTATATCACAAAATCATGCCGCACATTAATAAACGCCCCAGCGCCGCCGTCCTCGCTGATCTCATTTACCAGCACCTCTGTCTGTTGGTATAGCTTCTCCAGAGCGGCGGAGGAGGATTTGCCAAGGAATACTATACATGATTAATTTTTTTTTTCCAGATTAGCATACCGTCCTAGAATAGAGGCGGGGTGCGCGGAAAATGGGGGAAGATAAGTAAAACTACTATGAGAGAAGAAAATGAAAATAACCAAAAAAAACTCACCCAGAATCGCTGAATTCAACTCCTCCGCCACCGGCACGCGCCCGCTCGGCTCAAGCAGATGCCCGTGCACACTCGACTTGGGATCCGGGTAGGCGACTAGTGAAAATATATCGTCCAGCGCCCGCTTATACTCCCGCCGTTCGTCGCCGGGGTAATCAGCCTGCAGCTCCTGGCCGTATAAGATCGCTTCGTGGAGGAGGTCGTGGTAGTTTGCTACGTTTGCTGTCTGTGTCGTTGTGCGCGGGGTGCCGTTGTACTCGGCTGATTCTTCGACGTCCATGCCGTTTTCGTCATCATCGGCGTCGTCGTCGTCGTCGAGGGCTTGGTCGTCATCATCATCACGGTCGTCATGTCTCTCACCGGCTTCTAAAGAACCATTATCGTCATCGTCATCGTCGTCAATGACATCGTTCATCTGCTCGTCTAATTCCATGTCGTGCGCAAAGACATCGTCGCTGGTATCGTATGCAGACACAGAGGTAGCGCCATTGGGTGAGCGGGCCGCCTGTTTGGACGTCGAGGAAGGGGTAGGTTGTGGCTCAGTGCAACGGCGCATCATTTCGATAAATTTCCGACAGCGGAGGCGGAAGTATATCTGCGGATTATTGACGAGGACGTCGGCGTACGAGGCATTTGTTAATTTTAAAGCCTTGTCGATATCGCCGTCCAAAATGGCTGTGCGGATTCCTGAAAACAAAGTGTCAGTACATTTACCACCCTCAAGAAAAGCGAGCAAGAGGGAGTTGGAGATAGAAATATTACTTTGTCGTTTAATAGCATCACCATCCTCCTCGGCCTGATAATCCTTCAACGGCGTCTCCCGTCCATTCTGCAAAGCCCGCGACTCCTCACGGACCTCTCCAGCAAAGGCTCGTGCGGTCTCTACATAGCCACCATGCGCCAAAAATTGAGCCACGAGTTCCTGGATAAATGTTGTCTCGTCGAGGGACGAATGCAAATTAGAAATACTAGTAGCCCTTATGTCCGCTTGAACTTTGAGTTTCTCCCTCTGGAGCAGAAGTAAATAATATTGTTAGCATATATTCGGAAGATCAGATGACCACTGGAGCGGATAGATTTCTCGTCTCTTCAGAAAAAAGAGTAGTAGCCTTACCTCCATCAGCCCATCAATATCATAGATAAAGGGAGACTGGCCAAAATTCGCCTTCAGATGCGTGGTGGGTTGCTTCTTCACCCCAACAGCAGGATATAGCTTCACATTCCTCAGTTCTCGGAACGCATCGCCTGATTCAAACACAAAAAACCGTTAGCAAGCCCCCCATACCTTTAATATATCGATATTATGTTTGGTAGTCCAAAAAGAAAAAGGAGAAAAAAAAGACCATACCAAGAAACACCCCATTCCTCGTGAAAAAAGCAGTACTCGTCGAGAAATTCACCCCACAGCCAATGGTATCATTCACCGAATATTTGGGGCCATACTGTGTACCCTGGCCTTGCGTCTCGCCGAAGAAAGTCCTGCCATCGTCGCCGTGGTAAGCCCAGGATTCGGGCTCCCAGCCTGGTAATCGTTCGAGAGAGGCTTTGTTGCTCGTGAAGCCCACGCATATCATACTACAACGAATATATTAGCTAAAACCACATTTTACCCATAACCAAATATGGATACATATAGACTTATATATATAAACAAATACCTACCCATCCTTCGGCTTCGACATGATCGTAACCTCAAAATAATAAATGCCGCACTGCGGCGGCATTGGGTGGTCTGCCCGACACGACGCAGCTTCATGATCATGTTTAAGAGGGTTGCCCAAATAACGCACCTCCAGGCCATCGCTCAGCAGGTCCAGGCCTGGGTTCTTATACTGATCACTCCAGCGGGAGGGGAGGGGCATGATGGGGGTGCTCTCATCGTCCGACGATGAGGGGGGGTGCTCGATGATCTCGTGGGTCATGCCACGGTGGGATGGGGCGAGGCGGTGGAGGTTTACATTACTAGAGCTGGTGGAGAGCGGGGGCGCACTTGGGGTGGTGTTGGAGCTGGTATTGGTATTTGTGGCGCGGGCAGCATTATTCGCGACGGCGGCGGTGTTTGCGGAGGTGGAGGTTGAGGAGTGGTTTGAAGCGGAGTCCTTTTGAGTAGATGATATTGCAGCTGAGGAGGAGGAGGATATGACGGCGTTGAGGGAGTTGGATCTATGTGCTGCGGCGAGCTGTGCGATGTATTTTGAGTTTCTGAGATATGAGGGGGTGAAGAAGGAGGTCGCGGGGGAGGAAGGGGAACCGTGCAGGAAACCTGTGTATGGCGAAGGAGAGGGGGAGTAGTGGTCTGGATAGGTAGCGAATTGCCGCGAGTAAAAGGGCAGACCAGATGTAGTTGCAGTATTGGTGTTTGTGCTGTTGGGAGGGAGGGATCTCCTCCATGGG
>LDEV01002736.1:5237-59872 GCA_001014755.1 Blastomyces silverae
TTGAGCGGCAAGATTTACAGCCAGTTTTCGATAAAGGTATGCGTTAGTCCACGGCCGATGCCTCGCGCACGTGCAATAAATCAAATTCTGACAATATACGTGTAGTGGACGTTCCTTGTGTTCTTTTTTGTCTTCGAGGTTGGCTCTGCCATATGTGCAGCGGCCCAGTCATCACCCATGTTCATCATTGGCCGCGTTATTGCAGGTGTAGGGTCTGCTGGAGTAGCCAACGGCGCTATGACAACCATTTCTGCCGTCCTCCCGACAAGGAAACAAGCGCTTTTCATGGGGGTCAACATGGGCATGGGCCAGCTGGGCCTTGCAACGGGGCCCATCATCGGAGGGGCTTTTACCACAAATGTGTCGTGGCGGTGGTGTGCGTTATCTGATCTCCTGCTTTGAAGCTCACCCCTGCTGACTTTTTACTGTGTCAGGCTTTTATATCAACCTCCCCTTAGGTGTTCTTGTCAGCGGATTCCTTCTTTTTAACACGATTCCCGAACGGAAACAGAAAAGGGCTCCCCTAGAGATTCTTGGCACCGCCATCAAGTCGCTAGACCTCCTGGGATTTATGCTCATTTGTCCCGCGGTCGTGATGTTTCTCTTGGGCCTCCAGTTTGGTGGGAATCAACATCCCTGGAACAGTTCAGTTGTGATTGGCTTGCTAGTTGGCGGCGCCGTCACCTTCGGCCTCTTCGTGCTCTGGGAGCGACGGCAGGGAGACGAGGCCATGGTGCCTTTTGCTATGCTCAAACACAAAGTCATTTGGTCGGCTGCAATGACGATGTTCTTCAGCCTGTCCAGCGTGCTGGTGGCTGATTTCTACATCGCAATCTACTTTCAGGCGATTCTCAATGACTCGCCGTTCATGAGCGGGGTGCACATGCTCCCAATCACACTCGGTTTGGTCCTATTTACTATCGTCTCGGGCGTTCTGAGTAAGTATCTCCGCCCGTGGTTTCTTCGCTCGTTTTCTACGCTAACTGACTAATGCCGATATTTCAAAGTCTCCATTTTGGGCTACTATCTTCCATTTCTTCTTGCGGGAGGTGCGATATCAGCTATTGGTTATGGATTCTTGTCAACACTTAGTCCCTCGACTCCAGCTGCAAAGTGGATTGGATACCAGATTCTCTACGGGGTTGCAAGCGGTTGCACGACAGCAGCTGTAAGTTTCAATAATCCCCGGTAAATTGAATGCATCCGTGGCGTCCACTAAATCGCGTCTTCCCACACTAGCCCTACATCGCTATACAAAACCTCGTGCCTGCAGAGCAGATCCCCCAAGCCATGGCTATTATCATCTTTTGGCAAAACATCGGCGCTTCCACCTCTCTGATCGCAGCAAACGCCATTTTCAGCAACAGCCTTCGTCAACAGCTTCAGCAGCGTGTTGCACAAGTGGGCCGCGCGCCAGACGTCATTGTCGCGGCTGGGGTCCGCTCCATCCGTGACCTAGTGTCTGGCTCCCAGCTAACTGCTGTGCTCGCAGCGTATGCTAAAAGCGTCGACCGCGTCATGTACCTTGGTATTGCTGTTAGTATTGCCGTTATAGTTTTTTCTCCGGGGCTGGGGTGGAAGGATATTCGCAAGGTCAGGGAACTCCAAGCAATTAGGAGCGAGGCTTCTGGTGGTGATGAGAAAGAACCGGCAGGAGACGATAAGTAGGGTAATTGGCGAACAGCGGATCGGATAAGGCTGCTGTAGTCATTCCTGTTCACGCAACCCCCGGCTGCTCAGGTCGCAATCTCTAACGTCTCCAGGAGGTTGCTTTTCGGTATCATCGATGTTCGTCCCGGCCTGCCCAAGATCTGTTTTACTGTCGTTGTAATTAATTGAGAAATTGACCCTGTTCAGGAAATGAAGTTGGTTGGATAATTCATAGAACCTTGAATATTATCGTTTTGGTCAATTATTGTCACCTAGTCGCTACTTGTGAGATGCGAGTGGGCGATGAAGGTCACCATTCACCTGCAAAGAGCATTACTGGCATGATGGAGTTTCTCCTGATCCTCCAGTCAGTTGGATTATTCTCCCGACAACCTCACGCAAGGTGGCTCCTTATGAAGGACAACTTCTGTAATTGCGGCTCGCTCTCCATGTCCTTGCACGCACTTTCGCAGACACATACATTGGAGAATTTTGGTCCCGGGACCAGTGACTGCAACGAAATATGTACAGAGCTATCCGGAAAAAGCAGCGGTAAAATAAGGGTATATTGCGTAACTACAAAAAATCGAAATCCCTTGTCCTCCCCTAAAATTAAAATCCTATTTCTATTATCCGACCTCGATTCTAATGTCCCCCTCAACTACAGCGTCACAACAAGCTTCTTTCTCGACACGCCCTTCCTTTGGAGATCCAGGGCCTCTTGAATCTTATCCAGCCCCTGGCCCACAACATGCGGGGGAGGAGCCGGCACAAACTGGCGCCTCTCAAGCGCCTGCGGCAGTAAGTCCATGTAGAGTCGCGACACGATGCTGGTAGGTTCAATAAGGTCATTGACGAGGATGAATTTGACTTCGACCCCTGTCCTGATGCGCGTCCCACTTGACCTGATCGCACTGCTCATCATGCCCATCAGGTACGTGCCCTTGCCAACAAAAGTCGTGAGTTTGTCGGCAGGTATGATGGCGCCGGCCACGGCGATGAACTGCCTGGTCAGTTTGGGATCATGCTTCTTCATAACGGCGGTGCATGCCTGGACGGCACCATGGCCGATGGTGAAGGCGCCGACTAGCTCGCGGTCCTTGAGGGCGGTGAGGAGGTCCCTGACCAGTGTTTTGCTCTTGTAGTCAAAGACCTGAGTGGCACCCAAGCCCTTGACATAGTCGAAGTTCTTGGGAGATGATGTCGACAGAACTTGGTAGCCAGCAGATACGGCAAGCTGTATGGCGTTACTCCCAACACTCGACGCGCCACCAGCGACGATAACAGTGCGAAGCTTGCCTGACTTGCCCACAACGCCAGTCGGTGTCGGGATCCTAGGCATGTCGAGTCCCAGGTAGTTCTGGTTGAAGAGTCCGAACGCCGCAGTTCCAAAAACTAGCCCCAAAACACAAGCCTGTTCGTCGGTGATATGGGATGGAGTTGGCGCTATCATGTGCTGCCGCATCACCGTGTAGAGCTGGAAGCCTCCCTCAGCCGGCCTGTTGATCTGCTTAGCTATGGCCGTCGCGCTTCCGAGAACTCGATCGCCCAAGCGGAAACGATCCACATCGGCCCCAACCTCGACCACTTCACCGGCAACGTCGGTGCCAAATATGAAAGGGTATTGGATATAGCCTGCCAGCACAGGGCCTATGAATTGTAACACCCAGTCGAAAGGGTTAATGGCCACGGCGGTATTCTTGACCACCACCTGGCCCGGGCCTGCAGGTGTATACGGTGCATCGCCAACTTTGAACGGCCGGGCCTTTTTTGCGGGGATCCAGGCCGCCTGATTCCTTGGAGCCATTATTGCCAAAGGGAGGAGAGGGGAGTGTGCTAAAGGGAGACACCAGAATAGTTGTGCAACTGTATAAGCTTAAAGCACGGCTGGAGATGGGTATAAGCTAAACCGAAGCAAGAAGGGAAAGTCGCTGCAGAACTAAAATCGCTGCAGTCATGAGCAGGGCTATATGCATGGACCTGATGTTTATGCCAGCTCTCTAGAGCTCCGGAGCTTAACGCTCTCAACGAGGACATCTAGGGATACACTTGCACGGCAACCAAGCCGCTGGGCTTTTGGCGTCGCAATGCCACAGGGCCGGATTCCGGTTGCGGCATTCCGCCATCTGGGATTGTTTCCTAGGGTGTGTTGGACGGTACGAATGCGCCCTAGATTCTGGACTCGATCCGGGGCGATCCGGAGCCGTTATGGTTCAACTTTTACAAAGAAAGGGGGTGTTGACAGAGGCAATGTTTCCATGCAGGGGATTCTAAGCCGTCCAAGGCCTCAGGATGGTATTCTTCCTCTGTTTGTTAATTCGGTATGAAACTTACATTTAGTCGTTCCCTTGTTGCATTAACAATTTCGATTATCAAGTTTCTTGTTCATCAAAATGGAATATCTACATGCAAACAACGTTTGAAGCTGTGAGTATGATGAGTGTGGATTAGTAGTTACGTTAACTAACTAACTAGTTATGTTAGTACGGCAGCCTATAGTGACAAATGTCTCAAATGGGTTTTTTATACTAGTGTTACAATGAGCACACATCAATAATACTGATTGTATTAGTAATTGAGCTCTTCTCATTGGAGGTTGTATGAAATAGAGACTCACATTGAAAATCTCAGAGAGGCTCTATGCCTGGGGGTCTATACTCACATGAGAGAGGGGAACTCTATACCTGAGAGAGCTCTATATCTGGAGAGACTCTATATACCTAGGAGACTCTTCACTCAGGGCTCTACACCCAGGGCTCTACACTCAGGGCTCTACACCCAGGGCTCTACACCCAGGGCTCTTCACTCAGAGCTCTACACCTGGGGCTCTACATCCAAGAGGCTCTATACCCGGGCTCTATACCTAGAGGGGGCTCTACACCTGAGAGCCCTATACCCAGAGCTCTATATCTAGGGGGGGGTTCTACCCCTGGGGGGCTCTACCCTTGGGGGGCACTATACCTGGGGGGCTCTATGCCTGGGCCTGGCTCTATATCTGAGAGAATTCTGTGGCAAGATCTGTGAGGTGGAGCTCAGCCAAGACTGACTAAACCATATATAGTAATATACTAACCACATTAGGACTAGTGTAATTGGTGTGTGTCAATAAAAATGAATATTATGTGGAATTAAGTCATTTACACTGAAAAACACAAAAACACATAAAAAAAAGCCATTTGAGACATTTGTCACTATAGGCTGCCGTAGTTAGGGCTTCCTTGGCACCTGACCACAGTGTAGTCGGACTTCGGAGTCGAATCCCGTTCAACCAGGGGCGGAGGAGATCCCGGCGGGATTTCTCGCTCTTCGGACCGCGGAAGAGAGAAGAGCATTTTAGAAGCCCTTGTGAGCCACCACACCCAGGGAATTGATTCTTTCGGCCCAATCACTTTGATATATCATGCCAAGGATTTCGACAGCTAGTCTGAGTTCGACCCTGAGTCGACGCAAGAAGCAAGAAGCAGCTTTGGGGGATTGATCTGATTTCCTCATTCCTGAGATTTTGATCAATCTGAATAGCTTTTCCATGTACCCGTCACTCAACTCCCTATCTCAAATGTAGGGAGGTATACAAGAAGCGTTTAGCTGCAAAAGGCCTTACGGGTTACTGCTTTTTGATTTAGCGGTTTTTGGCTTTATATTCAACCTACACATCCCTACGTGGCTTGAGCTGCGGTATCCAGATCTCCTGGCACAGGTTGCCCCGCAAAGTGAATGCTATGGAGAGATCGAGCGCAAGACCAGCAGCCCACAGTAGCTATGGCCAGGCTTGCACGCAGTGCTATAAGGCAAAGTGCCGCTGCGTGCGACCCTCAGTTGGTGAAGACTGCGAAAGGTCAAGTCATTACACAGGCCTGCTAATACATGACACTTGGCTGATGATTTCTCAGATGTGTCCGCCTCAAGAAAACATGCCAGCCCTCAGAGTCGGTTCGCAAGCGAAATGCTCAGGTAGCTGAAGAGTCTGATACGCGGATCGCTAGGCTGGAAGACAAAATGGAGAGCTTGTTATCCGCAGTGCAATCTTTAGTTGGATCTCCAGGTGTGCCTGGAGCGTCAGTCAACGTCTTTCAACCCTTTCAACCCCTCAGCGCAAACGCCGTTTTGCCATCTACTCCTTTTACGAATAGCACGCTGGTAAACAGCGCGAACATCAGCCTATCCTTTAGTGAGGGGTCGTCATCTGGGAGTGGCTCGATTGCCCCAACATCACCTCATCCAAATCAGCCTTTTCTATCGCATCGTTATTCTCTACCCCCTTCTACTCCATCACTGTATCAAGCAGACGAGCGGCTCAATTTCTTTCGGTCCCGAATGCTACCATATTTCCCTTTTATCAACCTGACCCCTGATATAACAAGCGGCTATCTACGCCAAAACAGACCTTTCTTGTTCCAAGCCATCCACACCGTAACCACTTTCTCGACACAGGAAAGACTTGTTCAAGTCGAGGAGCTGAAGCGTCTCCTGTTTACATCGGCTTTGCTCAAAGTCCAGTCAAATATTGACTTACTCCTTGGATTACTGACCTACCTCGCCTGGAGCACCGACGCTTTTCTTGGCAGAGCAGACCTCATATCCCGTCTCATGATGCTCGCCATTTCCCTAGTATATGATATGCGGTTGTTCAAGCCATCTTCAGTAGATGTGGAAGTCATGATGGCCGTGACCCAGGGGCGGAGCGAGGAAAATAGTCAGAGCGCGGACAATGAAACGCCCTACGGGTTGTTGGAGAGGCAGCGGGCGGTGCTGGCATGTTTTATTCTAAGTTCTAAGTGCGCACCAAACTTCTGATTGTTCATTATTATTTACCTCCTTCCTTCGTTACCAAGATTACAATGCTAACATTCGACTCTGCCTAGTATTTCATCACACCTTGGGCGTCAAGATGCCATACGATGGACGCCTCAGATGGAAGAGGCGCTTAGAGCTATCACAACGGGTGACTCATGCCCAACGGATAAGTTATTTGTCGCTCAAGTGCGCTTGCAGCTATTAAAGCAAAAGGCGGAGTATGTTCGGCAACTAGCCGAAACAGGGTTTGCTCATTCAGAGTCAGCTACTGCGCCTGCCTCAGCTCCTCGTTTATTGTATCTGAAAACTCTCCGAAGGCAGCTGAATGAGCTAAGATGCTCATTTCCCTCAGGTCTTTCGCAAATAGGCAAGTAATTACCTGGCAGAATAAACCGAGTATGTCTTATCCCCGACGAAAATGCTGATACCTTCACCTGCAGGTATTCTCAATACACATGCGCAATACGTCGAACTATATATAAACCATCTAGCTTATTCCATTAGTGCCGATTCACCTCCTCCTAATACTCCTGGGCGACAGGGTGACGGCGGGATCGTGCAGGGCTTCGAACGCCTCGAGTGCCTGTGGCAGTCAGTTGAGAACATCAAGTCGTGGCTAGACGATTTCTACAAGATCCCTTGCTCGAAACTTGCTGGCCAGCCCTTTCATTTTTGGTCCCAGATGATTCTGAGCATCACGCTTTTGAAATACCTCTCGACACTCAGGGATCCAGAATGGGACTGCCAAGTGGTGCGGAATACAGTTCACCTAATATCGACGATGGACTGTCTGCTCCAAAAACTGGAGTTGAGCAGCAAGGAGCCGGAGCTTCAGTGCGATGACCATTTACTCAAGTATTTATCCAAGCTTTTAACGAGATGTCGGGTGTGGGGTGAGGCTCGGTGGAACATGGCTTCTCAGGCTCAAGATGTGGAAACTACGCCTGGACCAGGGCGAAGTGCCAACCCTGACACGACCCTACACAGTCACCCTATCCCAGATCTAGATCAAATGGTATGGATGCAGTCCATGGACTTGGGTAATGATCAGTGGTTTGAGGATGTGTTGGGTATACCCACCGCGTTCTACTAGTTTGCCTAGTTGTTATGAATATAATTATATATATATATATATATAGCTAACGAAATGAATGCAAGAATCCATCTAGGCAGTAATGGCAGTGTTATAGGTGAAAGTGAAGGCTGCCCATAAGCTAAAGCAGTGTGTCTGTACGGTATACGTCTCGGACGAATGGAAAATACGGGCTTCACAAAGGAAGATATTTCTGGCTAGGGATGCCGTCCGAAGCAAGGCGGGGAGAAAAATGTGCATGGAATGGAATGGGGAGATGAAACGGCTACAAAACACTAACGGACTCGACGCGAGCTGGGGAGGAGAAAAATAGCAATGGTAATACTAAACGGCTGGACCTGCACCAATTAAGTATTGTAAATCCAAAAAGAAAAAGAAAAAAGGAAGGTGGATTGTTAGGATGCATGGTAGAACGTGGTTCGAAAGGGGTGGGCTCAAAACAGATAGCAGGCGTGGGGAGCGAATCTCGTCATAAGAGGGGGACGGCAGATAAGAACTGAGCGGTCTTTTACAGTTTAAAAAAAAACGGGAAATCTTCAATTGCCAACGGACCTCTCTCCACTTGTCACATTCTATCCCACCCATCCATATCCATCCATCCACCAGATCAACCAGAAGTTATCGGGGAGAAAAAATGAAAAAAAAGAAACTTGGGAACCAAATAGAAAAAGATGATTGAAAAGGAGGAATTTAATTATGTCCTGCCAACAATCGTGCCATTATCCAATCTGATCGTAAACCTATTAAAGTCAAGGATGAAATCCTGCGATGTGCAGTTGACCCCCATGGACCACGTTCGCCTACCTGATTCCCCTGCCGGGTTTTGGAGGAAAGATTGGATCGAATCATGTGCGTTGACTGCATCAGCGATGTCCTCTGTCTCCCCGAATATGAAGAGGATAACAATTCGGGAAAAGTCCAGTAATTTGGGGGAGAGCGTAGGCAGGGGGGAGGGATTTGTTGGAGCGGTCCACGGTGGTAATGAAGACTGGGTGGGGTTCGGCAGGTCGGGATTTCTTGCTCGCCTCTCGGAAAGCGGGTGGTTGTGGGCAAAGCGACTACGGATCGATTTGTGGTTTATGGTGGGTGACGGCGAGTTTGCATCACGACCATGGATGGCATCAGGTTGCGAAATTGCTTGTTCATCTCGTTTTCGACTAGCTCCGTTAAAGGTCACAAGTGCGTTCTGGCTTGTGCAGGAAACATTTTCGCGGTTGAAAAGGCGAAGGATTTTGGATGTGTCAAGCGGAATACTGAAATTTGCTTCAGAGTCCTCGAACAGCCGTAGAAGAGAAGCGCCTAGCGTTGCATTTTGGAAGCCAGAGGAATCATCCGAGACATTGATTGTCGTGCAACTATTATCTCCCGCAACAGCGCATCTATCCCCGCCGAATCCATCGACGCAAACACATCCACATGAGCCTAGATTCCCAACGCTTATACCTCCGTTCAAACAAGGTTGGGTTTCTTGGCAATTTGTGGGGGGGAGAGGCGCCGAAACTGGTTCAGGTGATTGAGGAAGAACAGTAAGCGCGACAGGGACTATAACAGCGACCGAAATGAGTGCGAGCATAATGATGCAAGTTAGGATAACTGCCCAGAGAGGGAAACCACAGCACCGCCGCAGGTCTTTCTCAGGTCCTTTTTCCGCGTCCGAGCGGGATCTAGGGTCATTATCGGCAAATGGGCCAGGCCATCGATCATTACCAGCTGTATTAGCAACTGCAGGTGGTGGGAATGAAGCCAAAATATCAGATATGGAACCGGAATTCCGGCCTCGGTTATCATCGCTCGCATTTAAGAAATCTGATATTCCTAGCCTGCTCGCCGTCTTTCCTCGGTCAAGGTTTGATGCTAGCTTCGTAGCACGACGGATTAGCTCAGGTAGGCTTGTTAGGCTTCCTCTGGCTTCTGCCCGTCGAACGGCGTCAATGTCAATTTGAGGTGGCCGCCTCCTTTCGTTATCCCTAGGCAAAACGTTGGAGCTCTGGCCTTCCATCCTCTTCAAAGTCGGCTTTGAAGGCTTGGGCTCAAATTGCATGATAGGGATTGGAGGCTTTTCATAGTCATCGTCTGAAGACGATGCATAATCATCCGAGGGTCGTGGTTCTGGCTGAGCTGGAATATTCCTGCCTTCATGGGTAGGTTTCATCACTTTTGAATTTGCAGATACAGCCATACCAATCGGCGCAGTCACCACATTTTCATTGGCATTTTTGTCATTTGACAGCTTGGTAGCCTGATTGCCGTCACCGGAATTATCGCTTTGAGTTTTATTTATTGTACGAAGCGACGCTTTGCCTCTCTTGCCTAAGCTAGCTTGCCTAACAAGGGTTTCAGCGGGCTTATCGTCATCATTTAATAAGAAATCTTCATCCGACCACCTAGGAATATCAGATTCGGGAGGCGCAGTTCCCCAGCTAGATGGGATGACTTTACTCGACGCGTACGAGCCTCCTTTTCTCGGTGTGATCTCAGGAGATTCTTCAGGGATAGGTGAGACGAAAACAGTACTCGAGTAATATGAGGATCCTGCTCGACGTGTTGAAGGGGGAGGATGGTAATTGGGGTTCCCTCTAGGCGGAGGCAGAGTCGCAGCAGGAGTAGGCTGGGTAATTTTTGCACTTGGAAGCGGGGCACTGGGGGATCCCGAGTCAACTGATCCGGATACCTTATCAGCAGACTTCATAAGTTGTTCTGGGTTTTGGGCCATTGGCTGCCCGTTTTGCAGTTGCTGAAAAGACGATGCATGTTGTCCTTGGCGATACGGGATGCTAGGGGTGTAATCACGGACTTTTGAAGAATCTAGCAATGATGGAATATTATCGGGGCGAGCAGGCCGTTGAGGAGCCGGACGTTTGAGGAAATTAACCATTTCTTCTGAAGCGCTTTCATCATTTGTCGACTTAGCATTTTCATCGCGAAGTGGCCATTGCGGGGCTGGCGAAGGTTTTGAGATCACAGCGCCTTTGCTCGAATTGTCGAGAGATTTGAACGCAGCCGGCGCAGGCGGTGGACGTCGAATAGACGGAGAACCCTGGGATGTTGCTTTTGAAGATCTGGCCAGGTTGATATCCTCCATTGGACGGATCCCCCTCTCTCCAGTCTCCATCCTCTCCCTCGCCCGACGAACCGAGCCGCCATCTCTCCTTCCACTCTCGCCTCCTTTCCCCCCACGAGTGTCACTCATAGGCTGCCAGGTATATTACTGTATCTTGCGTTTCCGAGAAAGGCGTTTAATCTCGAAATATGCCGAAAATTTATAGAACACACCGAAATCTCGTGAGAATATCTGGAGCGGGTTGCATATCGATTCTCGGGCCTGTATTGAGGGAAATATATGAACGCGAAAGCGGCAATGTCACCGATATTATTGAGGGCCTGAGTCAAATTCGCTGGGAAATCCGGCCAAAAACGAAAGACAATAAAAGTAAGGTCCAAGACACGTGGACAAGATGATATCAGTTTGCAAGTCGTATTCCAGAATTCACTATTTCGAGGTGCAAGGCCAGCATAAACAAGGGGCACAAAGGACCGTGGTGTGACAATCTAGTCACTGGAGATAAAAAAAGATTGTTCGAGGTAATTGCCTAGCCAGCAGGTGTGTATAACCAGCGCAAAGAATACAAAGTAGGACTTCAAGTCACGTTGGATGTAGGAACTAGTTGATAGAGGGTATTCGACGCCTATATCACTGGTTAGCTTCGTAATTCCCAGCTCAGATATGATCGACTCCGAGGGTCCGCTCGGGCACCTTGAGAACGTCAAGGCTATCACGCCCCTGCAACGTAAAGTGCTCAGGTGCGAATGCGCTGAATATCACATCCAATCCCGATTGCATCTGCCCTTTTTGCGCCTGGCAAGGAATTACAGGGAAGCAAGGAGGACGTACTGAGGTGTCCTGGAAGGGTTGTACCTGAACCGCAAGTAATGGTCGCTTCTTGAATGGAGGATATCTACCGATCGCCCCCTTCGTCAATGCCAAACTCACGGTGTCTCAGAACCGCGCTTTTGTCGAAGAAATGGTTTTCTTGACAGGCTTGAGGCCTAAAATATCAAACACTTTCCGCCTATAACGAGGACTCCTGCCTCAGATCTAACAACAGCAAGCCGACCTATTGTTTTCTCAACTATAGCCGTCGGAGTAGACGTCTAGGATGCCTAACCAAAAGAGCGACTGCAGAGCTTCTAGCTCAGCAAGAAAGGCAGACGAAAAAGCCAAAAGTGAAAATAAAAATCAAATAGAGAAAAGAATGTATCAAAGGAACGAACGTCGTCCCTCTCACGACAAAAAAAAATGACCGATTTGCAGAACGACTGAACCGCACTGACAAAAGAAGGAGTCAATGAAGGGAAGAACGAAAGAATCTTCGGTAAAATGAAAGGGACGCTGAGCTGTATCCCTCCCGAGGTCAACCATCGCGAGCCAACTGAACTTTTCCCCATTCGCTCACGAGACGGGACCTGAGAAATTCGAAACAATGGCTCAGGCTTCCGACTGCTCGTATCGGGGTAGGATCCACGCAGCGGGGTATTTAGCGGTCGTTATTGGTGGTAAAGGGGGCTCCCCTTGCAAGTCCGTTATTAGGCTCAGTTGGTCCAGCGTTAGTGAGGCGCATAATACCCAGCCGCATTCGGCAACCCAACGCATTTTTCTTGCCTTCTGCACATTCTATTATTCGAACGATTGATGAGATATAACTCATGGGCATCAATAGTACTCACCCACAACCACAATTGTCACTAGTCAAATTCCACTTTCCAATCCGATCCTTTGTAATATCTTGTAGTAGTTAACGAGAAATGGAGAAAAGAGTGTTGTTTGTTGGCTATATCCTCACCTACTCATCTGGCGCTGGGAACCAATGAGTCGACATTTACATACAGTCGTCGTATCATGTAAGTGTAGCCTCACAGTTTTGCAATCCAGTATTGGAGGGTTGGATGAGCGCTTCCAGAGTTCCCATGGGCGGTTCGCGCCTGGTTGATCCCGGTTCATGAGATCGTACGTAGAGAACACGATCTCGAAAAATGGTTTGAACAAAAGCATCTCATCCGAAAATGCCGTCGCAAGCATTGCTACCTATCCGGACTACCAAGACGGTTACCAGATGTTGCCATCAAAATCTCGACAAAGGAAGCGCAGCATGTACCCAGTAGAATAAGCTCTTTTTTTTGGCCTGAAAACGATGGCCTGTCTGGCTCAGGAAGAAAGCGTTGGTACTAAGGGACCCCGGGCTTCGGTGGTGGGACCGGCTCCCCTGCAATTAACGATCGCCATGTGAGCTGCCGAGTTGCTAGCGTGAGACACTCGGTTTCAGGATGGTAGCCGACAAAGGCTTTCTCTCGCCCTGTTTCGAAACAGCCACGCTTCGCTCACGAGATGGTTGGCGGCTCAAGAGAGAGGAGAAATGGCCGCCATCATATCCGTTGTAACGTGATTGTCACCATCGCCAACCAACCTCAATTCAGCCCCCTCAGAATGTGCAGAATCCTCAGGGATCAATTTGAAAATTTTATTCGAAACGTTTCTCTTCTTCTAGGTAGCTCCCAACGCGCAGAGTGTACGGAGTATATATGTGTCATCATCTGAACTCAACCACTTCAACGGAAGGGGACATTCTGTGGATGTCCAGCCATTGTCCGTCGTTGGTTTACTCGACAAGATGGAGCTAGCTTACGAAGCATTAAAGCGTTAAACCAGCTTTCTATAGGGTTCATGGAACTGTGGCCAAACTTGCGCTTGTCTTCATCTATTAAGTTCGACGATGTCAGCGGCACTCCTATTCGAGGATCCTATAACGGGACTATTATCCAGAAATGTTTTCAGAAATCAGTTTACCAGGAGTTCCGCTACCCACAGAAGGATATTGATTGATGGTATTTTGGATCGCTCACGGGAGCAATCAGCATAGAACGTTCGTCTCTGGCTGACAAGATTTTTCATATCAACCACCATGATCGGAATATCGACACTACACCTAGGGTATGAGCAGAATGATGGCATGCTTTAGCATCTAGCTCATATTGATTAACTTACAGGAGTTGATCTATGCGCCTTCTATATATGTAGGCTCCGAAGTGGACTGACATGGCTGATATGTTGTTCAATCGCAGCTGCCAGAATCCGTCCTGGAATTCCTGTGTTTGCCCCTTCCAACTTCAATAAATCCATTGATTGTTTACAAGATAGTAAATATTGATGCCGTCAAAGTTCATTAGATCAAACGAAAGCCTGTGTAAATCCTCTCTCTGCGCTACCAGCTGTTCCTGCGAATTCGTTCTCTTATTCCGATTACCTGATCTGCATTCAGTCAGTGAGCAACATAGCATTCGAGTGATCTGTTGAGAGTGAATTTGAATGGATTTTCATCCAGAGTTAATGGACGGTAAGTCCTTTTCCTACTCATCCCATTTCCGGGTTTATATTGCTGAAGGTATGTACATGGTGATCCTAACTTACATATCACCAGAGCATCATGATCACCATAATAAAAATCAGCCAGAGGGGCATAATGCATCCATTCCTCAAGCATGGGGAAAAACTCCACCAAATACAGGTCGAAAGAGGGAGTCCCGAGCACTGCTGGCGAGATCAGTTCCCTCGCCTAGCCACTCAGTTCATATGAGGAAACTCTTTCAGAATGCCAGCACGTCTCTGCGTTCAACTAGACATGTGTTAGGGTCCCCATCTTTACCGAGAGCAAACTCTCCAAGCGGGCAGAAGCCGGATATTCACCGTACCAACACCAACGAAATCTCGGGGAGACCGTCGGAAGACAATCATTTTACATTTACCGATCAACTGCCTTTGCCGTTGCTGCTGCACCCAGTAGTGTCTCCAAATGGAACGCGATGGACGACGGTACCTATGGCAGATGAGCCGATCAGCAGCGGATTCCATTCTCCGTCCTTTCCTCACCGGAGAACCACTCCAAGGTTATCCAATCCGCAATATCTAAATCGAAGTAAGCCGAAAAGAGTACCTCTGCCCCCCTATCAAACAAAAAGCAAGCCAAAAAGAGTACCTCTGCCCCCCTATCAGACAAAAAGCCCTCAACTGAGCCCGGACGAAGCAAAACTTGCGCAAAGTTTGCAAGACACTTCCATTTCTGATGTTCAATCCTGGCTTGATGGGCTGTACGACGAACCTTCAAGTACCATGCACGAGTATGACGATTCTCCGTCCATAAGCAAGGCGAAAAGGGAACAGGCCCTTTTCGTCTACAATTTTCCGGAATCCCAATTGGCCACTGGCCATCACTGCACTTCTCCCCTCGGAAGAGATGATAAGGAAAACATGTCACCTTCACCATCTAACTCCGCGGCCAGGTTCCCGAACCGACCTTCTTCCCTACCATGTAAAGATTCCGACATTGCGTTATCGATGGAGGCTTCCCCCTCCGCTTTCGCCCAGGCACACAGATCTAACTTTAATGCTCCTTCAACTCCTGTTCTGGTACGCAAACCTCACAAATGTTACACTTCCCCAAGGTCTCAGAGACGCGGACAGATCTCACCCACCCTCCCGCGGAGCCACTTTATGCTCCCACCACGGCGAAAAAAAATCAGATCATCTTCGAGCTCGCTGCCCCAGCGATCGCCTCCCGCGTATGATCCCACACAGCCATTCGAGATTGCAGAAGATGAAATTCATGACTTCCCAGAACATCATCCTCCAAGAACAAGCTATCAAGAGCGGGCGGAAGTGCCAGGATTAAAAGATTTGAGCCCTCATGTGACGCCATTCCGCAAAGGTAAAGCCCCGAAAAGACCAAGATGTCCCAGCTACTACGATGAAGATTTACTACATGGTACATACCCCGAAGGAGAAATGGGGTCGCCTCAAAATCACCAAGGATGAGCGAGGATGACCATAGGGTCCCACTTGTGGACATTCAAGATATTTATGTGCTCTCCGGATGAGCCAAGTAGCGCCAAACACTGTTAATATGCTTGAAATTCCAAGAATCACACCTCACCGTGTCCTAGTTATAAGAAGAGCATTTGTTCCCACTGCAAAAACACCGACTCATGACTTGCGAATTAAAAACATCACATCCCCCTATCCATAACGCTTTGCTATACTCCAAAAGCCTCTTTCTTCAGCCCTAGACATGTATCATTTGCAAATGCAAGTCTTTTCTTCTTCCTCCGTCCATTGTATTTCTCTTAAATAGTTTCTCTCTGATTATGCTTGTGGTGTTCATATCAGTGTTTCTCTAATATCAAGATATCATCATACCTACATTATAGTTTGATTATCAATGTAAACGTCAATTCCAACTACTTCTCCAACCAGGAAGGTCATATCATTGAAAAATCACAATGACAGCCAATTTCATAGATACTTCTTCTACTCTCATGTATTCAAGTTTCACGAACGGTATCTACTTTTACAACTCCGCAAAGAACCGACAGGACGCCTGACAGCTCGAAAACAAGAACAAAATAACAAAAAAGGAACAGGAGCGGAAGTTTCGGCGAATGTAGCACAAATATAGGTCGAATAACAAATGCAATAAAGACGCCGTTGATTTCAAGCTTATTGTTGGATTTTCATTAGAAAAGGATTCTGCAGCCTTTGAGCCGGTCGTCTACAGGACACGGCCCATTCACCAAGGGCTGACCTTAACTTTTCTCAACGAGGTTGGCTTTCCGGATATGTGTTGTACCCAAAGTTTTGTTTCCGGTTTCCAGGTCAATCGATCCATAAGGTGTGGGCGCGCAAATTGAGGGCAGCCTTGGGCATTTCAAAAAAGGGTTCCATTTCTTTGCTGAATATTTACGTTAGTTAACTACCTTATTCCTGTTTAAGCCATCCGTACGATTAACGGAGCTGTCACTCGTGATATCGACCTTTCGTATTGGAACCTTGGAACATAACTTGCAATATGATCTTCTGGTTTTAAAAACCACGGAAATTCTTTGTGGATCTCGGGACGGGACAATCGGCATCCATCCATGATACTCCTATTCCATTTTTAGATTAGGCTCGGGGGAACCGGAGATTAGAGTTTTAGAGTGCATGAGTTTAAAAAACTCTAATCCCACTCCATCACCCAGTACATGTATGTTCCTCCCCGATCTTCTCACAACATACCATCGAGAACGTACAAACCATATCAGGAAGGATCGGGAAGCAGCAAAAGGAAGAAGCGCCAGATATTCGAACATATCGTACCATCATCCGAGCTTGAACACGGTGACAGACTGTCCAGTCTCATCCAACACAACTGCAACGGTTTCGAGAGGCAGATGTACCTGTTGCCCTCATCCAGGTGCAAACTGGCTTCTGGGGACAAGCCATTGTACCCCCTAATAATGAACTAGTATTCCTGTACTGGATTTTTCTGAGAACCAGCGTAGTTCGTTTATTCCTGACTGATGAAAATCCAGGCAGTAGAATCTGAGATATGCTTCGACTTAGATACATTCTGCTTCATGAACGTGGTCCTACCAAAGAACAGAGCACTCGCTAACATAAAGATATTGCATCTTGATGAGGGTGATTGTGCTGTGGCACTTGAAACCAGAGAAATCGCGACATTTTGGAACGATTCAGCATTGAGTCTGTTGACCTGCTACGGAGTACATATTCACCATACCCAGCGAAATTGACGCAGCCATATCCCCAGACCTCACGCGGCGGCACCCAAGCAAGGATTGATGTTTAGTCTAGCCAAGAGCAACAATTTTTATTTACTTCTTTTAAAAGAGGCTGCGTTTGCACAGCCTAACATACAAAATAACTAGTCTATCATAGAGATCACGGATCTGCCTGGCCACCGGCTAGTAGAAAGGTTCAAGACACTGAGGTTTCTTATTGAGATCTCCCAGTGTCTGCCTGCCTACTGGCGGTGTTTCCATTATTTTTTTTAATAATAATAATGGCTCTTGGCTAGATATGGATGGCCTATGGTGCCTTCGGTGTAAATATCAATCCGGTGACGCATGGAGCCATTCCATGCTGTACGTCCGACTCTAAGATCCTAAGCGCAGAATCGAAAATGAGCTCGCGGAATCTACCACGACACCATGTTTACCAAATAGTGGTCCGTACAGCGTGATATTCCCGATGGCATAACACATGGATGCTATACGCAAAACTATTTTCGCCAGATTCATTATGAACAACGACCTCTCGCGCATCACTGAGGACACCCCGGAGAAACATCTGGCGTACCTCATTTGGTATCCTAACTGGATGGAAGGAGAGAACTGTGAAGCTCTGGCATGCCGTAACCATCGATGAAGCCGCAGGTCGCACGGACATGCGTTGGAGTGTCTACGATCACTAGACATTGAGATGGATTTACAATGGATACGGAGCTGACATGGCTGAAATGGATCTGTTAGTCAGTATGCCTGAGAAATGGTGGGGATGAAGAAGGAATGGTACTCTACCGTTCTTTACTGAATAGTTCTAGAACAGATTAGACCTTGATTTTCAAACAATTCATATTGTCCATCTGTACCATTGCATGCTTTCGGAATGAAGTTGTTCCCCAAAAGGGGAGCTTACCCTCCTCTTAAATGGCCCTACTCTGTACCTGATAGATGCTGTGATATTAGTCTAACTTGTTTTGAGCAAATGATATTTATTAAATTATCTACTGATTCTTTGTTCCCTAAAGAAAGAGTCTATTTCGAAAGTGTTCGGAATTCGTAAAGGTTTAACCGTTAGTTATCTGAGCACACAAAAAGCCCTACGTTTCGCTCGCCATGGGTTTAAGCATAAGCTTTTCAACATAACATAGTCTAAAACCCACAGTTATCAAGACGACCAGAGCGTCAATTATACCTCCATATCGACATTGTATTCAATGAAACCCTCCAGGTGAGATATAAAGATGTCGCCGGAGTGTTATGTATATACAAAGGTAAATTTCTAGCAAAAAACGTGCCTTGTCTTTATCGCTATTGTTTCTCACTTTCACTTCCATCATTGTCGATTGTTGCAGCGGCCAGCATACCTCTCAATGCCTCTACTTCTCTCTCAACTTCGCGCATCTCAGTAATCACACCAGCCAATGTGGTGATTGGGCCTTCAAGGGCTGTACAAAACGATTGTTGGGCGTTTCGTAAAGCTGGGGGAACAAGTATTCCAAACCAGTTAAGTGGGTTGGAGGATTGCCGATTAGCACTCGATTTTTCGGATCCCGTGAAACGACCCGGCTCATTTGGATCGGAGCTTCGGGATGGTGAAGATGAGTTGGGACCGGTCTCGTCATTCTTGTCTTCAGTGTCCTCCTTCGTTTCTTTCATGTTAAAAGATGAGAGTAAAACATTTTCGATGGTGAATGACGGAGTATTCCTCCTTTGGTTCGAGCTTAGCATAGTAGGTTTGTCTTGAGCAGGCATTTTCGAGGGGGGAATAATTGATCTATCGGAGGAATAGGTTCGGGTTAGCCTGTGCTTGCTGCCCGTGCTTATAATATATTTCTTCGAACCAAATGACGCCCGCGGGATAAGATAGATAGTTACACTGGAAAGGCATACAGTTTCTTTATTGGCTTCATCCGCTCATCATAGTAGTCTTCGCCATACCGCCGGCCTGGTGGACACGAGTTATTCGCGCGCGCAAGGGAGAAAAACCCCTAGAGGATGATTAATCTGTTAGCATTTTGGCTTCCTATTTGCTGATATAAAATGAATATAGATCTAGCAGATGGTGGGAAACCATACAGAGGAAAATTCTCGACCAATCTCCTCCTGCAGCCGTTGTTGTTGATCCAACAAAACAAGATAGTGTTCCAAAACACTATCTAGCTCTCGTGAAAGCTCCGCGCTTGATTTATCTGTTGTTGTTGAAGGGAGGCTGGTTGAACCCGCTCCTACCGCTGGACTGGCGGGTGGCGTGGGCAATTGCCTCATCATTTTCCGAGTCATGGAACAGCACCGAAGTGAGCGGGCACAGGTATAAGATGTGCTTGATATCTACAAGAAAAAGAGTATCGTTATGGAAAAGGTCATGTTGCTAGCTCCGAGCAAGCGGGTGTCGGGGTTAACGTTCGGGTTCGATGAGAAACCAAAAAAAAATGGTTTGGGCTAGCGTCATCTGGAGCATTCTCAAGAACTCCCAAAGGTCGCCCCAAGCATCTGCAGTCCGTGTTTACCGACACAAAGAGGGGACAACTCTGCTTTGTTACTCTACAGCCATCGTTTAATTTCACTTTTAACTCAGTTGCATCTATCTCTTCTACCTTGTTGCCGTATCATTATTAATCGTCCTTGCGCTAAAGTCACGCAAGGCGGAAGACTCACCACGCATCTCCACTCTCTTCAAATCCCGCGGATATTAGACTGAGCAACATATATCCTCATGCGCCATCGTTGGTAACTGTTGCTACTACCGATATCCCGTGCAAATATAGCATTCTAAGGCTTCAGCGACTGTTTTCCGACCAGAAGACAACCGGAAGTCACGCATCATCAGACTCCCGCACTCGACGACGCCCAATATCCCGCGTCCGGCTAGGCATTTGAGAGGAAATATTATTCACTGTCCGAGACGAGAGAAAAAGGGACAGAGGAATTGCTGAGATAACATCTGTCTATAACTCCTGCTATTATGTCCGTTGTCACTCAGGCGAACTCCGCCTTCCAGGCTCGTTCGTTGGTACGGTGCTCAGTTTTCCTTTGCTTCGTGTTGCATGGCCAACTCATCTTTTCCCTCCGAATTCTATCACATATTCTGGATGAACGTCCCCGTATATTGCCAAAGTTTGTGCTAACCCTTGCGTATCGCTAGTTCCGGTCACTCCTCCGTCAATCACGTCAATTCGCCGCATATAATTTCCGAGAATATGCGCGGAGAAGAACGATAGATGCATTTCGGGAACACCAGCATGTAACAGAGGAACGGAAAATACAGGAATTAATGCAAAAAGGACTACAGAATTTGCGCATGATGAAGGTTGGCTCTCCCGCCGCTGCGCATCCTATTCCGAACCATACCGGAATATTGGTTGCTCCATAAATTACACCAGAACTGTGCTAACAACTCTACCTACCGCTACAGAGACAAACCATCATAAGCCAATTCTATCAACTAGATAAATTGGTTGTCGAGGGCGAACCCACGGTACGTTTACCACAATCCTATATCCCAGGTTTTGATACCGAGCATGAACTAAAATCCTCGGCTTTGTAGGGGAGAGAATCTGGGAATGCGGGCGGCATCGTGCGACAGAAGGATACAGGGTAAGCATATAGGCCCTTCCTAACGTTAATCCGGTTCTGATGCTAAACGGTCACTGTCCAGTTGGGATTGAGCGCGAACTTGGGTTTGGGATACGACGAGACTCCTTAACCTCGGGGTTTATTACGCGGCAGAATGAAGAGTTATGTTTTCTACTGGCCAGCGGAGTCGAACTAACCCTATGTATATATATAGAACTTTTTTTTCAACTTTTTTTTCATGATCTTTTCATGGTTTTTTCTCATAGGCGATTTCGACCTTTTGGCGGCCATCCCAGCTCTGATATTTGTGATACCGGCAGTGCTTTTCCGGAGATTACACTCAACTAAAAAAAATTACATAGTATCTGTTTATACACATCAAATACCACACCCGTCCGTACACTTAAGCAATGTCTTCTTATCGTCTTCATCCCGCAGCCCCTATTTGCCACAATTGAAATGTTACCATCGTTGTAGTCACGTGATCGGATTTCCATTTTTAGCGCGTCCTCACTGATTGCGCCGGAGCAGGACGAGGACCAGCAGCGACGACAGATGCGCCAGACCTGATATGAAGGCAATCGATTGACCCCAGGCAGGAGGCATAACCGTATAATCATTCCGACCCTCGACGTACGCATATTTAATCTCTAGAGTGGAGTTTGGCCGCGCCAACCTCCACTGTTGATCGTGATGGCTCCGGTACGGTGTCTCCAATTCAATCCCTCTTCAAATAGCGTGTTGGATAAATATCACATCATGAGTCTTCTGGGGGTCGTACCTGGGAGTAACTCGGCGTGTTAATGTAGTTGATGCGCGGATGAAAACTGTGTTATCCACTTGACCTGTTATTTTCAACACATGGCTCACCTTTTGCGTATACCTTACTAACAAATGGTCTTCACAGTTCCGATCCTCTCGTCGGTCGCAAGCACTTACAGAAAACGGTCCCAATAGGACGAGAACGGGGCAGGTTGATCACGATGTCTTTGAAGGTTTTCCCGTCCGACGCTGGGTCCGACAGCCAGTGGTGGTTTACCAGAACCCAAAAATTGAACAACCAGATACGAGGCTAGGAGGATCGCAGGCCCTGCCCGAATTACCGATGCCCAGAGACAGCCACCTTTTAACCCCAATGAGTCGAGCATTACTACGCGCTGCCAGAGCCGGATGCAAGTATATTCGACCCGCGCCTACTGAGGTTGAGGACGACGATAAGGAGATCAAAGACGCTGATGAGCCTGTTGCGCCCCCTCCGTTTGAACGCACGTTTACAGCTGGAAAGTGGACATTGGTACCGAGACATATTGAGCCCCCTGAAGCAGAATTTCTCGCGAAGAGAAGAGCTGGATTGTCGTCATTGTATGGATCAACCGCAATAAACGGCGCGGCAGAAGTGCAGCCCGAACCCAAGCCGCCAATGAGGAAGACCAAATTCAAGAAGGTCGACCCTACGACGGGAAATGTTTCGATATATGAAGCCTGGGTACCTGAAGGTCATAAAGTAGAAGGGGAAATTACAGAAAATACTGAAGCTGTTCCTGAGAATAGCGATGCGACTGTTGTTGAAGCATCGCCGGCTCCAGGGACAGTTGTTGAAGGTGTTGGTGTGGTAGATACCCACGGGGTGGTTGTTGCTGAGCGTGATTCAGGCATGGTTGCGCCAATAAAGAAGAAACACCCTCCTCCTAAAAGGAAGGCAAAAGGTATTGGAAAAGGTAGACGGAAGAAGGTGATGTTTGCGCCCGGCGAAGGTGAGATTGCGGCAACCACTCCCGGTGGCACCGAAACTACTGGGGACGTGACGATGTCGGGCACAGCCCAGGATGGCAGCTCCACTGCTACGCCAGGACTACAGGATGAGGACGAGGACGAGGACGAGGAAAATGAGGGCGAAGACAGTGACGAGGGAGAAGAATCGGCGGCCGAATCGAAGTCTCCTGGGACTCTTATTAAATCTGAACAAGAAGATGCTGGAAATACGCCAACAGTTCCTGAGAAAGAGGAATCTAATCTAGATATACACGAACAATCTTCACTCCCGAAACAGGAGCAACACAAAGATGCCGCAATTCCACCAAGAGACAAGTCCAACTCACCAGGTCTCCCACCCACAGCCCCTACCACCACAATTCGTCCCACAGAGCCCCCGGACGAGGAGATCCCTCCACCGCCCCAATCACAACCCCAACCCCCGGTCCCCATAGAAATGCCTTCTCCATGCCCCGTCCGACCAATTACCGATGTCCCTGGACCAACCAAGGACATCTCCTCCAGTGACAAACAACTCCAACATTTTGAACCCGCAAATAACGAGGCAAAAGCACCCGCAGACAATCAAAATGGCAACTCAACCCCACAAGAAAAGTCTCGTAGCCCTATCAACGGCGTTAAGCCTGATGCCGCCACTCAACCTTTCCACCCACAAGAAAATCCATCCTCTGTCCCAACATCAACACCTCCTGAGCCACACAGCGCCACCGTCCGGTTCGAGAACGGTGAGGTCGATTTGCTTGGTAGTCTAGAAGCCAGTTTAGATAACCACAGCAAAAACACGACTGCTCGCAATCACAATCACTTCTCCCCGACGACGGAGGATGGTCGGAGTGGTGCTGTTGATGCTTCAGAGCAGGATACTTCGGTTCGCGAAAATGATGAACGCAGAGGCTCCTCCGATGAGAAAAAGGATGTCGAGATGACTGGATAGTAGGAATTTTGTATTCCAGTCTTGTTTCGTTATCGCGCTACGACTACCCCTCCGGAATAGAAATTATCGTTTTTCGGACCTAGCTTCCCTTTGGCATTTTTGGATGTCAATTTTTTTTTTGATGATGTGTATATACCTATGGGGCCCATTGCTGAAGTCCTCCTGCGCAAGGAGCAGTGAGTATATTGCTTCTCGGAGTTATTTTTGGTGTGGGAGTACATATATTAGGGATGGACGGGGACTGTTATCGTTAATTTTGCTTTTTGTCTTGCTTTCATCGCGTAAACCCACTGGTATGTTTCGTTTCTTTTTCGTTTTCCTTTTTCCTTTTCTTCCTATATCACAATCATATTCAATCCGCTAGTCATATTTGTCGTCATGCTTCTTAAGACTCCCTACCGAATAGACCCTTCCTTGCGAAAGAATAATAAGAACGTATATTGTCTCACCACATAGAGCTTTCCGGATTGAAGCCTGTCTATTCTGATGAAGAATCCGTTGTGTTATTGATTTATCTCATTCATTTCCCTTCCCTCTATGTATTAATCGCTAAAAGAAATATGGCTTAAAACCAAAAACGCTATGCACCCTATGATGAATATTAAAAAAATATTTAAAAAAAATGGCCTGTTTAGGGGATATAAATTCTATAATCGGCCATATCATTGTTTCCCTCTTCTACTTATTTGGGCTTTTCTTTTCTTTTTCTTTCCTTTTTTTTTAGCTCATTGGCTCAGGCTAATCTTTATCGAGCCATCAGCTGCGGGTGATGGTTTTTGCGGTTCTGCCCAATGCACACTGATAATCAGCAACCGAGGAGAGAGAAAGAAAACGTTCAAACCTATCACCACAAAAGAATAAAAAGGAGAAGGAGATTTCAGTTCTACTCACGCTTCGCCCACTCGCCCACCACGGAATCCTCCCCTATCTTCGCAGCCACTTTCCCCGCCATAACCTGTTCTCTCGTGACACTCATCATATCTGCCGGTAAGCCCATAGTTGCGAGAAAGTGGACCGTTTCAGTCCACTCGCTCTCTCGCCTTGCGCGGCTCCATTTCAGCTCATCACCCATGAGGTCTATTACACCTGGCAGGGCTTGCAGAGCCGCATTGGTGTCCAAAAAGGCTAGACGGGTACGCCGTGCAAGAAAATCTGCGGCGGTCATGGCGTATTCGTTCTTGATTGCGTATTTGATTTCGGCTTTGAGGTAGGGGTAGGAGGGTGAGAGGCGTTCGTGAGAGGTGGGTGAAAGTGTGGTGGTGGTAGTGTTGCCTGGGGTTGAAGACGAGGCAGAAGATGCGGATATGGAGGCAACTTCCCAGGCGCGGTCGCCGTATGCATGTGATAGATGCAGCGCGACTTCTGCGTCGAGGTTGAATCTTTTGATAAGATCGATGTATAAAGTTTTGTGATATCCGTGCGCTCCGATGACTGGCAGAGCGTGCGTTTGGCAAGATCCGTCAAGTGGTGCGATCTCGTCAGCACCAGTGCCGCTGATATTAGGGTGCTGGCGGTGTCCCTGTGGCTTCAGCTGGAATTCCATGATGGCCTTGTTGACCGCATCCTCAGCCATTTCACGATACGTGGTCCATTTTCCACCAGCACAGGTGAGCAGGCCAGATTTTGAGACTGTGACTAGATGACTTCGCACAAGAGATTCCGTATTCTTCGAGTTTGGGTCCAGGATCAGAGGCCGTATACCCGACCACGCAGACAATACATCAGAACGACGAAGGTCAATCTCCGGCGTGAGCTGCTCTCTAATCTCGTTCAATATCCATTCGATATCCTTACCCCTGGGGATAGGCGCTTTTTCGACTTCACAGGGGCTATCTGTGGTCCCAGCGATCAGATTCCCTCCCCATGGCAAGAGAAAAATCACCCGCCCGTCGGACGAGGGGTCTATTAGTCCAAATTTCTGAGGTCCAAGCCATCCGGGGAGAACAATATGGACACCGCTACTCGGTGCCACTATGTTCCTCTTCGTCGGCTCATCCATCTGTTGAATGGCATCTGAAAATGGCCCAGTTGCATTAATTATCCCCTTTGCACGCACGGTAAATACCCGGTTTTCATCCTCATTATCACAAAGGGTATCTCGAACCTGCGCCCCGCAAAGCTGTCCATTGGCATCCTTCTCCAACCCAGTGACCTCCATGTGATTAACCACGGTAGCACCATACAACGCAGCGGTCATAGCCAGCGAAACGTTCATTCTCGCATCATTATGCTGGCCATCGTAATAACAGAGCGCCCCAACCATCCCATCTGCATTAAGCGTTGGAAACGCACCCATGGCTCTATTCTTCGTCATAAAATACGACCCTTCCGGCGACCCCTGGTGACCAGCGAGCAAGTCATACATCTTCGTCCCAGCCCAAAGATACGGAGCCTGCCACCACGTGCGAATGGGCAGCAGAGTAGGCAACCAGGTAGAGAGATGTGGGGCGATATCAAGGAAATATTTCCGCTCGTGCAGCGCCTCCTTCACCAGCTTATATTGATTGTAATCCAAGTTCAAAATGGCCTTTTCGAGATATCGAACACCACCATGGACGAGTTTTGTGCTTTTGCTGCTCGTCCCGCTGCTGAAGTCATCTCGCTCGACGAGGGCCACTTTCAACCCGCGCGATGCGGCATCTAGGGCAATCCCTGCCCCTGTAGCACCTGCTCCAATTATGAGGAGGTCGTATATACCCTCACCTTGATTCTTTCCTTCTCCTCCATGGTGTGTATTTGGCTCTGTTCGTTGAGTCAGGTGGAGTTTGTTATTCACACTTCGTCTGAGGTCGGATATCTGTTCATGTCTTGGCTTTATTTGAGGGAATCTAGGGGGTATATCCCTTGGCAAAAGCGATCTGGTTTGGGCTCCGGGCCGACCTGGGCCGCTCGTATACGATGTAACTGTGTAGATTGCGATACCTCCCGTGGCAGCGAATATTGAAGCATAGGCCAGTGGCCTAAGCACCGCCCGTGATGCGAAACGGGAGGCCATGTGGATTGGGCAGACTTTCTTTTGCCCTTACTCGTGCGGCTGTCGCCAGCTCGTAGGGTCGGAAATGCCCGAGTTCCTTTTGATACGAGGTCGCGCAGTGGTAAACAAGCCGGGCTCCGGGTAGATATGAGGTTGAGGAATGGGCGTATGAATATCTCTAGTAAGTTCAAGGCGACGACGATAAATAAAAAGAGAAGAGCGAAAAAAATTCTATTTATTGATGCGAAACAGAAATGGGAAATAGAAGACCAAGAAGGCTCTTTTGAGGCAAGCAACAGTGTTGGGTGGTGGGTGAAAAACTGCAGGCCTATTATTAAACACAAAGGAGCGTACAACGTGCCCGACCTCCCATGACAGTTTTAATAGAAGCCAATAAAAATGTCCGCAATGGTTTTTATATGAAGAAAGGAACTCACGGCTACCTTGTAAAGGGAAAATGATGGAAAAAAAATGAAGGTAAAAAAGTAAGAAAAAAAAAGGAGGGAGAGAAAGGTTCAAAGGGCAACTATACGAGTACGGGTGTCACGACAATGATATCATTGACGGAAAAGGTTTCATGATCTCCATATTAAATAGATTTGATACCCGCTTTCACACTATATGATTCACCAGTGTGCAGCAACCAGCTTTCCAGGTAATAATGACCCACGGTGCATCACTTGATAGAAGACGAACCACACGTCGTAACATTCTGCGACGAGGTAAGGAAACAGGCGGATAGATTTTCCAATCATCCATGAGGTATGTATATGCCAGTCAGCATGCGAACGGCAAGGTAATCGAACATCTCAGTCAAGCCACCGCCCATGGACATACACCTGGACATGGATTCCCAGCAGAAAGGTCAAATAACTCCAATCAAACCGCCATGTGAAGAACGAAATATCCGGCGCCAGAGGCTGAAAGAGCCCCACACCGTTCCCGGACTAGCGCATATGCATCTCGGTGCAAGTCAGCCCGAGCTACTGCTGAGTCATCGATTCAGCCGCATCTCGGTATTTCTACACCGAACGGCGCCATCGGACAAACGTCGGCGAGCGCTGAAACGGATCTGCGAACAAGTTGCAAGCGGTTGTTGAACGCTACGGAAACTTGCATATTCTTCTTCTAAGCTTAACTGCGTCAGACCAAGCGAGTGACAGACGAGGGGGGTCATTCGCCCAAACATGTGATTGTTGCCGATCTCTGCACCTACACACCACTACACCAGCGGCCGGCCAGTCGCGAGCAGAAGCCAGCAATAAAAGCCGACGCTAATTCATCGATCAAGGTTGGTTTCTCCTCACTTCTACTCTGCGGAGTATATCAATCGAGATTGTGCAGCATGTACTTCACGGTGGTATTGCATATTCCAGAAACGCCAACACCGTGGCCCAGCCCGCTGTGACATAAATGTCAGGCCATATCAAGCTCCCTATGTAACAGCGGGGAAATCATATAAGTTACCTAGGTAGTATTCCACGGAGTGCTTAGGTATGGCTTCGAGGTCATATCATCCTGTCCCGTTTGCACCTCCTCTCGGTGTCCCCTTCTATTCTTGAGCTAAGCAAGATATTTCAATTTTCCGGCGTCCAAGAGGAAGCACTCTGTGCGGGGAAGGCAATCAATCCTTTCCACGGTTTGGAGTCATGGATTGATTGCCCTCCGCTGTCCCCCGTCTAAGTCTCCTCTCTTTCGTGGCAATCGGTCTCCAAGCTCCTTAAGCTAACGATGATGATAGTTTCGGTGTTATTCGGGAATTGCCTACATACTGTGTAATAAAGAGGGAGAAAGTGGTGTGGATTGGAAACCTGCCATTCATCTCTGGCATCACTCTCTATCACACGAAAACAAAAAAATGAACAACAAAAAAATATAGAAAATAAAAACATACAACAGCCGGGATTCGCTGGTGGTCACCCACCCAACTACTAACCGGCCGGCGAGTGGCTTAAGTACGGCTGAGCGGACGGGAAGCCCTGCTTTCCACTCCCTATGGTCGTATGTGACAGACGTTAAAGTTGAGAAGTTTATATTCTCTGGAAATTTAATTTTCCCCATTCAAAAAAATCCAAAAAACATACAACAGCTGGACTATGGCCTCGCTCACCCACAGTGGGTAGATCAAGCTAGCATGTCTGGCCGCTGTGAGCATCTGAGTGAGTATCTGAGTAGATATCAGATTTGAAGTTCTCTTACTGAATGCTGTGAACTCATATTGTGCTGCAGACTTATGAGTAGATATAGTGTCAGTGTAGCGAGGCTACGAAGGAAGATGCTATGACATAACTTATTCTTATTCTTCTTGATCTGTCTCTCTCTTCTTATGAGAGAGAAGAGAAGAGACGAGGTCTTCTATCTAACTATGCTAGCTATGTCTAGAGAAGGAGCTATGCCTAAGAAAGAGGCCATGCGAGCTAGGCATAAGACGTAGCAAAGTCACTCATTTGATCAAAAAGACTGAGATATATATAGAAAAAAGAATAAAAAGATGAGAAGTAGATTTTTAATAAAAGAATAAGAAAATAAGCTTGTAATACAATGAGATTGAGAATCTCTCATCTGAAGTAGAGATAAAGAAGAAAGAAATTAAAAACAGATATGTTATGCTATCAAGCTTTTGTAATGAGTCAAGCAAATGCTTCAAAACATGCAAAAATATGATGAAAGAACTCTTCTATTCATCACTTCAAGAAGTGAACTCATTCAATGCTAACACAGCTGTTTTTAATGAAAAAGAATGTGATTTTGTAAAAAATGTACATGCCAGGTTCTATTAGAAGGAGCTAGCTTGATTATGATTATATATTACATATAGGAGATCGCGTGGTTTGTCTGGGCTGGGATAGGTGAGATGACTTGGCGCGTACTGACCGCAATGCATTCTTCTCAAAGACTCTTGCCTTTATCTCACCTCCAGCTGCTTCGTACTATCAGTAGAAATAGAAGGAACAGAAACTTTTCTTGTCAGAAAAATGCATTCCACACCACGAATTCCGGTTCTCTCAGGTAAGAACCGGCCCTAGATAGATACCCGGAACAATTCACTAACTACAGCCTCATCAAGATCCTGTCCGATGCACACCAGCAATGCTGCCGAACAGTCCAAATGAGGATTTCCGGCAGTCTTCTTTCTTCAAGACATGGCCTCAGCTACCGTCACCAGAAGGCGTCCGTGCCCAGGCTCGTGCTCAATATCTAGCGGGATCCGGCCTGGACAAGCGGAAGACCTTCGGAGCCAGGGGTCCACAATGGAACCCACCACCCGCTACCTTTGCATCCATGGGTTTGTTCGTCAAGTGGGGTGCTGATGTGAGGATTACTGAAGGCCAAAATCTCCATGCAGTGCGTTACTTTCTGAATGAAAGTGTCCTAGTGCCTGAGTTGTACGGTTGGCGTACTGACGGAGGTGAGGTCTTTCTATATATGGAATTGATACATGGACAGACTATGGAAAAAGCTTGGGATTCAATGAGTTCAAAGGATCGCGCCCAAGTTTGTTCAGAGCTTCAGACTTGCATCTCCAATCTACGATGGCTCAGACAAGATCCCCAGGATCCATTTATAGGTAATAAATGCCTTCTAATAATTGTAAAATCTGTCTACTGAAGCCCACTGTGTATAGGCAACATTATGCGAGAGCATATGTATGACAGAGCTTTACATCACCAATTCATGGCAGAAGCAGGGCCTTTTCAGTCTGTCAAGGATTTCCATGACTGGTTTATTTTCCTCTGCCGACGCCCAATGACAGATCCGCACTCCATTCCAATAGAACCCTTTCGCTCTGAACTCCCTGATAATGCTGCAATAACCTTCACACATGGAGATCTCCATCGGAGTAATATTATCTTATCAGAGTCAGAACCACGGCGGATTGTTGCAATAGTTGACTGGGAACAGTCGGGCTGGATGCCAGAATACTGGGAGGCTCGAAAGGCGCATTTCACTTCAGCATGGAAGAGCGAGTGGGCCACCAAATATTTGCCAATGATACTGCAGCAGTATGAGAGCACGGTGGAGGCCTGGTTGTGGTATACGGCATCAATGGGACCTTAAGGTTGGGCATTCAACACTCAACTACAATATTTTTACTGTAAAGACAACTTCCAATAATTCTAACCTTTCCCTGTATTCAGAATATCTGTGAAGTATAGGAGCAAGATATGTTGTTTACATGCATGTACCTCTTATTCCGCAGTCCTAGAATCTAATGTTCCTAATATTAGAAATGCACGAGCATCCTGCCCTATGTGGTGATACCCATTCATACATGTCAGGGGTTGAACCCCTATTGTCCGCGCTGACCTGCGGCCAGCGTTCTGCTCATTACACCACACGCACCCCGAGAACACCTTTTCATCTCATCCACAACATGTCTTCTACTTCTTCTCCTTAAGCTTTTCCTCCCTGTACTTAGGCCCTATATAGCTTCAGTTATCAAGTATATTTGGTTGTTGACAATGCACGTTTTCATCACTTAGTCGGGTGCAGTTGCTTCTCTTTTACATATAGTGAGCTAGGTAATACTATATCACCAGCAAAGGCACTTGAAGCAAAATGAGTATGTTAATAAGTAGATGATGATTCCCATGTACCCCCCGAAGTTCCGGGGAAGGAGGGCGCAAAAAAGGGGCCATGGGGCCATGCCGAGAACGGGCAGAGAGAGAGGTGGTGAGCAAAAAACATACAACAGCCGGGATTCGCTGGTGGTCACCCACCCAACTACTAACCGGCCGGCGAGTGGCTTAAGTACGGCTGAGCGGACGGGAAGCCCTGCTTTCCACTCCCTATGGTCGTATGTGATAGGCATCGAGAGTATGTGGATATATATGTGCATGGTTAAGCAACAATAGCAGATATGGTAGAGCGATGTGATGCGACAAACAGCAGCTTCCTGGCTGCCTTTAGGGCTTGTTTGTTCTACCCAAAAAATTAGATATATTCTGCAGACAATTTGTCCCGATTGGAAGACTAACCAAAAGTTAGGGAGGGCCACACTTCCGACAAGATAATCTTCAACCTAAATACACTGATACTGTGTATAAAATGAGATTATAAGGGCAGCAGAGTGTAAAATGTGAGGCTTTTTCATGGCATACAACCCTTGCTGTTCTTCAAAGGCGGGCCCTTACAAAAGGTTCACAGAGGTTAAACTGACTTACAGTCTAATCCCCCGGAACAAGCCCAAGGCGCGCCTATGATGCTATTTTGCTGATATTCAGGCACTCGTCCAGCTCTCCGGAAACGGACATGCCACCAGCGAAGACCTGCGAATAAGCTCGCGGTCGTGTACATGTACAAAGCCATGCCACCCTATGTGGTTGGCCTCACAAATGGACCCCTGAGAGAATCTTGATCTTCTTGCTCGACAATGAGATGAGCATTGTGAGTGCCCTGGAGAGATCAAGCACAGCCCGCCGCGAGAGCTGGTGGAAGATGATGCGTACAAATATGCGCTGGAAAATGAGGCTAAGTGGCGCGACGATGACCCTGTCTGGGCCAATACCGATTTCTTCGAGACGCTCGAGGATAATTGCACTTTATTTCCATAGACTCGCGGAATGTGGATATGTATATGCAACGTTTCCTGACGGGAGTGGCGGGATGGCTGTAATGTTGCACGACATCTGTCGCAGACATGGCTGGCCCGACCACGAGGCCATCGAACGCGCGAGTGCCTGAAGGCTGTCAGCTTCTGGAGGAGCAACTATCTCGATTATACAAACTGATACTTAGCTCCTTGTTATGTCCCAATCGCCCTTCCCTGTCCTATCCTGGTACTTGTCATCACCTCATTCCTACAGTACTGTTTGGGACGTGAAACCATTCTAAGCAGGAGAATCGTACCCTACTTAGGGAGTTCTGACAGGATATGCTGGGAAGACCGGTACCTGCATGTGTAGTAAGCTTCTTGTTTAGAATGACCCATGTTGGCGCAGGTATCAATGTTGAGCAGGGTTGAGTGAACTGCGGGAGCTATCCAAGATATGGATGAGTGAAAAATTCTCTATTTGCAGGGATTCGGGTGATGACCTCAGCATTTGTTTGATGAATAAAAGATATGACCTTCTCTATAAATAAAACTTCTACTCTCTCTATAAAGAAACATAATCTCAGCATGCTAAAGTCACTTACCCCCTTAAATGAAGGCTGTAGAAAGAGAATCCATCCGCTATCAAAAATGAAAGAGCATATCAAATCACCTGTGATGTGCTCACCTATTTCCCGCCTTTTCAGAAATCATGCCATTGTCCTCTTTCACTTTATGTGCATATGGAGTGTACAGATGGAGCAATTGTTGCTGTCATGAAGCCCTTTCAAACAGAGTTGTCCCCTTAGGGCATACCCAGGTCATATCCATCTGTAATTATCTTTTCAAGAGTTAAGTATAAATTAAGCTATGAAAAGTCACAAGCGCAGTTTTGTACCTAAAACACATGAGTATGAAACAATCAAACAATAAGATCCCGATGGCAATTGCCCAAGATTCAAACTGGGCCTTGCAGATGAGACGAACGAGATATGACCCTAGATATATTATCACTATTTCCATGCAAGTAAAAGTATTGAATAATAATAATAATTCAGTGAGTCGTTTAAGTATAGCTAAGTGGAGGTGTGAAGTCCTATTTTTCACTCCCTATGGTATGTACAGTATATTGTAAAACGGATAAACGTGCTAAATCCTATAAATTTAAAAAGCCCACGATGAGTGACTCCACCTTAAGAATTGCTCCTTTTTGGTGTGGTGGTTAAAACTCCATGGTATTTGATCCATAGCCAGGCACCGCAATAGTAACATAGAATAACTTGTAGAACCGTAGTCGTCACTCGCTAAGCATAAGTGTCCGATTTTGTGTTCGACCATACTTCAGGCGTGGGTCGCAGTAGACGATCGAACCCCATCCATGGGGCGTTGATGGGACTAGGCCCTGTATACAGCAGGACGTCATATAGGAACCCCCCTAGCGTGCATCCAATGAATGGTGCAACCATTGGGACCTGAAAATAAATAGTCAGCCCTGGCAGAGCATATAGAGGAAGACAGAAATATGAAAGAGGGCTTGATAATGATTGAAACGACCACTCGTAAGTGCACGAAAGGATTGCATACCCAAAAGTAATAATTCCCAGCAGACCATACTTCATGGCCGTATCCTACAATATAAGACATCAACCGAGGCCCAAAATCTCGCGCAAGATTGATCGCATATCCTGTTTCCCAACCAAAACATGCGCCAATGCCAAATATCACGAAAAACAATCCCAATGGCGTGAGGTTGCGGGCACCGTTGTTATCATTGTCGAGCAAAGCAAAAATGCAGAACATTAGGATCGCGCTGGCGATGACTTCTGAGAAAACCTGGCCTGTTGTGTTCAGGAAGTCGACTGGATATGTACAGAAGATCCCCGCAGTGGAGGTTTCGAGGCCCACGGTGCGAATACCAACGCCTCCTTCGAAGAGGTCGATGGCGGAAATGTAATTCGCGTAAACAACCCCAGAGGCAACGAATCCACCCAGGGTCTGGGCGAGTGCATATATGGGGAACTTCCTCCAGGGGAATTTGCGAAATATGCAGTTCGCAAGAGTGACGGCTGGGTTTAGATGGGCCCCTGATATACCTGAGCAGTAGACGCCGAGCATCACACCAAGGCTGTCAATTATGTCAACTGATGTTATATCCAATTTATCTTCTATATTCCCTTTTTTTTCATATTTCGGGTAGTTAGAGCGGGATAGAGGAAATGCAAGTATATACTGACCCCCAGCCCCAACTAATTGACTGATAATCGCCATTCTTTCTATTACTTAGAATAACCTGAGCCACCGATCCATCTCCAAAAAGAACGATTATAAAGACGCCAACAAACTCAGAAAATGGCTCTCGTAGCTTATATCGAATCCGACACCAGAGAGGCTGTTGAGCCTGCGTTATGGCAACGTGGGTTTCTTCACCCAGGATTGATTTATCCTGGATATAGGACCCGTTATGAACTTCCCCAGAGTACGCGCCTTTCTCCACCACCTGAGTAGGAGCCGGGGAATGACTTGGAGATACTGATGCCATTGTGATGTCCCGCGGAGGGCTTATTATGGAGTAGGTATGCGGACCCAAAAGTAAAAGAGGGTACCCCGATCGATATCTGTGGAGTTTTCGACTGTCCTTGTGATTTCCCCACGGGGTGGAGTAGAATACTTATAGAAAACCAAGCGTGCATGGGTTGGCCATGCGGGATATCATCGTTCTCGAAGCTTGCGAATGAACTGAATAGCAAAGATAGTCTAGTCTAGCCAACGTTCAATTAAAGGCCCATTATACCGACTGCTGTGACACAACTACTTTTCTGACATGGCCACTCTCGAAGCTTTGGGCCGCTGTCGTATCACAAAGCCAGCTTCAGTCTCGCAATGACCCCGGTCTGGCCGGCGATCCACTAAATCAAGTCGATTTGCTACCTCCCTCCAGAAGCGGCCGTAGGATCCAGTGCATGCGCGGGTTCTACATTGCGAGCTATCGGCCTTGCAAGGCCGAACATAGGAGGCCACCGGCGGGGCTGTTCGCAAGTTCATTCAAGTAGCGTGCAACTCCCTGGTCGAAGTGGTGTACTTTTGTTTTTTCATATCTTCCTTCATGGAGGAATTGCGCAACCGTTTGGCTAGACTCGGGCCATGCCAGCGACATACGCAAGCGTAGAGAGTGTTGGATTGGTGAGCAGTTTTCCCAAATACAGGGGCTGAGACTACTAGCTGCAGCCGGGATTTTCATTCCCGATGCTACGCTGTACGACACCGAAACAAGAACATGATAGAGGGGACTCTGAGAAATTTCCTGCTTTTGAAGTCGGCCTGGAGGTGGTGTCTTTACAATGTCAACAGGGGAAAGATTTAGCTTCGGGGCTAGTTCCATAGTGGCGGGCAGTTGATTGACCATACATACAGACTCCGAGCTTTTACCCCACGCTTGAACTATGCTTGACAACCTCCGCCAGAAGCCAATTTTAGCGCATGACTTAGTGAGGGGGAGGGCAGCTTGGGTCGGTTTTGCGTGACCAGGCTGGTATGGATGGGAAAGCAAGTTCTCCTGATGTTGTTGCAGGTAGTACAAATAGCTGCCTTCGTCAGCCATTGTATGTAAAAGCCTTAAGAAAGCTTTATCGCAGTTCTATGGGTTCGCAAAGCAAACATTCCTCATACCTAGATAGCAACCGTCACCATTAATCAAAATCAATTTTCTCGCTGGTAATCAGAATGGGCAGCGTTGGTCAAACTTTTGTGGGCTCGATCGACCAAGGGACGACCAGTTCGAGGTTTCTCATTTTTAACTCAGCGGGAGATGTCGTTGCGTCGCACCAGCTGGAATTCCGGCAGATATATCCTCAGCCTGGGTCAGTATACATCCCCACAACAATTTGTGTCTGAGCCATGGAAAAATGATTATTTGCTATATCTATTCTCAGTTGAAAGAACAATGAGACTGATGAACAATTTCACAGCTGGCACGAACACGACCCTTTGGAAATAGTGTCATCCGTTGAGAAATGTATAGACGGGGCTGTGGCTTCATTTGAAAGTCAGGGCCACAGTATCAAGACTATAAAAGCCATCGGCATTACGAACCAGCGAGAAACGACTGTTGTATGGGACAGAGAAACTGGGGAACCGCTCTACAACGCGATTGTATGGACAGACACTCGCACGCAAGCGCTTGTTCGCAAGCTGAAGAAACGCCTTGGGGCTAATGACCTGCAAGATCTCTGTGGACTTCCCTTGTCGACCTACCCATCTGTTGGCAAGCTGCTCTGGATTATCGAGAATGTACCCAAGGCGAAAGAAGCCTATGACAAGGGAACGCTTGCCTTTGGAACCGTTGACACATGGCTCGTCTACAAGCTCAACGGCGGAACCGAGAAAAATATCTATGTCACCGATCCTTCAAACGCGTCACGAACAATGTTTATGAACATCAGAACACTTCAGTATGATGAACAGCTCATTGAGTTTTTCCGCATAGATCGCGACAAAGTTCATCTTGCCAAAATAATCCACTCCTCAGACCCAGAGGGATACGGCTCCCTAGCTGCCACTGTCCTCAAGGGCTTTCCGATCACAGGCTGCCTAGGCGATCAATCTGCCGCACTTGTTGGACAAAAGGCATTCACTCCTGGCCTTGCAAAAAACACCTACGGCACAGGGTGCTTCCTGCTATACAACATAGGAGAAACCCCCGTCATATCCAAACACGGCCTCCTCACAACCGTCGCCTTTGACTTCAATGGAAAAGTTATGTATGCACTTGAAGGGAGCATTGCTGTTGGCGGGTCCAGTGTTAAATTCTTAGTGAACAACTTTGGCTTCATCGATAATTCTAGCGATATTAGTGCGCTGGCAGAAACCGTGGAGGACAATGGTGGCCTGGTGTTTGTAACAGCCTTTAGTGGATTGTTTGCGCCCTACTGGATGGATGACGCGCGTGGGACTATGTTTGGAATCACTACATTCACAAATCGTGGGCACGTGGCTCGTGCGACGCTCGAGGCGACCTGTTTCCAGACCAAGGCCATCCTTGATGCCATGGAGAAGGACAGCGGGCAGAAGTTGACAGAGTTGGCGGTCGATGGAGGCATGTGTAATAGTGATTTGACGATGCAGGTAAGTAATATAATTCGCCCCCCCCCCCTCCTGGTATTCTGATTCACAGTAATAATAACATGTCATGTATCTATAAAAATAGACACAATCGGATATCATTTCTATTCCGGTGCATCGACCGGCAATGCGCGAAACCACAGCTCTGGGCGCGGCCATTGCGGCAGGGTTAGCCGTTGGTGTCTGGGAAGGGCTTGAGGAGCTACGGACCGTAAACACTGATGGCCGGACAGTGTTCACACCTGCCATCTCCAAGGAAGAGGCTGCCAGCAAGTTCTCGAGATGGGAGAAGGCTGTGCAGATGTGCAAAGGCTGGGCTAATTGAGAACTGTTAACGTATTGCGCCTTTTGGCAGGGTTTGTGACGGGGGCGATAAGTTTTGCCCACTTTCAGCAAGTTCTGTTTTTTCTCTCTTTTTTGCACAACCGAGCCGACGCGCAGCTTGAGATACCACAATGCCAAGTTTCTTCATTTTCTGTAAATTCTCATGGGGCATGGTAATCTACCAGCATCTAGTAATTGCTTCATCAAACTCCTTTCTAATAATCATCGAAAAAATTGCTAGAATAGCCCCACACGTAAGAAACAGTAAAAAACGTAGGGCCAGCAAAACGTGGATTCCCCAACGCCTTTGCTTATTGATCCCGATGCTCAAGAAGGATCTATCACATGCTTCTTGTTGTTCGCACCCGATGTGCATTGACAGGGTACTATCCATGGATATTCGCTGTCAGTCTGCAACTGATGAATCTGGCTAGTTCATGCATAGTAGCTGAGGATCATGGTGCTGGGATTCCCTAGTTGATTGTTGGATGAGAAGGTCGGGCTGGGGTCCGTAGCGTCGGTCTTGGAAGCAGCTTCGGAACAAGTCGAACTCCGAAAATCATAGGGCGAGCTTCTAAGGTTGAGCCAAGTAGTATCTTGGAATCTTGTTCTTGGGGTTGTTATGAACCGACTGTGCGGTACATGGACGTACATACATCCGTACATGTTCCTTCCCTATCTTATTGAGGATAAATTGTCCTCGTCGGCCCTCGAATATTCCAGAAATCCTAGCAGTGAACCGCTGCCGATTGGCTCGCGAAGTTTTGCCTCCGTTCTTGCTAGCGTCTGCACTCGTTCAGCTGCTACATTTTGTGACAAAGCAACCGAAATGGGTCCGATCCACCGGGCTTGCAACCCCGGCATAGTCCCCGCATATCAAAAAGTGCAGCAGAGGTGTGGGGTAAAGGGATAGTCCACGACGAGGGAATCCCCCCCACTCTTCTCAATATCAATGAAGTTCCTCGGTAACTAGGCCGAAGGTCCAAAAGAACCGAATACGAAGACTGAGTAGGTTGTAATTAATATTGTGAGCTGCGTTTAACTATGATAAGTGTGACTTTATACACCAAGCAACGATGGGTTCTGGGCCCATTACCCCTAATCCTGCGGGGGCTGGAAGGCAAGCCAATCGGGGTCTGAGCGAGAATATACGAAGTTTGTGGATACAAAATGAGTTTTCGGCCGCGACCAGTTTTCGACGAGGTTATTTACCGATTGATCAGACTCAGCGCTAGTGGCGGGAAGTGAATGGGGGTGGTTTACAACTGCCACGGATGTTCGTGGATAGTTGAAGAAGTCGAAGACCTCGTAATATTCGAGCTCGTTTGGTGCGGGAACTTTTACGGACGGTGGTTGGAGGGCTGATGCAGATCTTTGGGCGAGGAGAATGCTGAGGTCGTATGCATTTCTGTGGAGAAGTATTAGCTCTGTTCTCATGTGCATACCTTGGAGGTTTGGGGAAGAATTGAGAACCCACCGCCGCATATCTGTGAGAGGTTTAGGTCCCAACAATTGGGGAGAATGTGGGGAAGCAGATGTAGATGGAGTCATTGCCACGGCACGTTTGGCTTCCTGATACTCTTGCAATATGCGCTCTAGAATCTGGGCGTACTTCTGTGCGACACCCCAAAACTGTCCCATTTTCTCTAGTGTTGACATGAAAAACCAAATATTGGCATTAATATCGGTATTCGTGACCGAGGCATCAACCAACAACACTCTCGCTGACACCCACAGCGAGAAGGCAAAGTGAGGGCCGAGAAGATCCAGCATCCCCGTATTAACGACATCCTGCACGATCTCCCGCAAACTCTCAACCGCGGCAATACAGCGTTGCATCGCATTAAATGACGGGTAGAAGATATGCGAGCGCACTGTTGGATAGGCAGCGCAAGAATGGAGCCGTAAAACGGAAATCACGAAGGCTGCATGGAGCATGATCCAATTAGATATCCTGCTTGTCGGACTTGAATGACACAGTTGAGAAATCCGACTGTAATCATCTGGTAAATTGTAGAGCCACCTGTCAAGTTCACGGTCTAGTTCACGATATGTAGCTTGCCATTTCTCGACGTCTGCAGGCGAGGCAACATCAATGGGATGGCGCAGGAATTTGTGGATACGACTTAGAATCCGTAGAACTTCACAATGATAGGAGAAGCTACCCAGATTCTCGGGGTGGTTCACTGTAATCTCCGATCGCTCGGGTCCAATAAACCGCCTGGTTTCAACCGCCTGGTCTTTGGAAAATAAATCGTATCTACAAGGTAATGACCGATCTGTTTGCTGTTCATCGAGCGTAAAATCGGATCCCGCATCGACACACGCATATCGATCCAGGATATAGGTCATCCAAAACAGCCGCCTCCGCCCTTCATTTTCAAGCCAGGAGGTTGGTTGAGGCAGGGCGAACTCCTGCAATGTACCGGGTGATTGATAACTAGGAGGAGCAAGAGTCACTCCCCGCTCCGTCCCAAGCCCAAGTTGTATGACATTCCTCACTATCATGCTCAACAGAGTCCAGCTCTGTGGGCCGTATGATTTTCCAAGTACGTTCAGAGCCAGAATCATAAGGGCCTGAAGCGCATCAATGCTCGTGTGCTCAAAGGCATAGAGCAAAATTTTCCGTTTCGAGATGGTATGGTATTGCTCTCGCCACTTAGGGGTTAAACTCGGATCTTTGTAAAACCGTAGTGTTGTCCGCACAATGGCTTGCAGAAGAACACGATCAGCTTCATTACACACGGAAGATCCAAACAGTCTATCAAGTGTCGCCTTTCTATCAAGAATCGGACACCAGGGATTGACATGTTTGAAATACAGGTCAACAATCGTGTATAGGGTATCTTGCGGTGGTAAATTTATTTCAGCAGGAGGTACATGTATTCCTCCTGTAGTTGGACCAATAGTACCAGAAGATCCAGGAGTGTTCGTGCTCTCTCGAGCATTCACATTCATCAGAGATTGCACCGAGATCGGTCCAGACGGCCGGGAACACTGCGTCCTCTCGTATCCGGCTCTGTCGAGGTGCCGATTCTCCATATTCGCCGACGGTTCTTGTGACGAAGTGTCGGTTGGAGCTGAGCGACGAAGCTCAGAATCCGGGGTAAATCCTCCATGATTCGTTCCCAGGTGAGATGGGGGAGGGGCTTGTGTATGCTGTTCTGATTCATGCTCAACAATGTGGAGCTCTAGCCGCCGACCCAGCAACTGTAACATGGCCTCAAGTCTGTTGATCTTCTGCTCAAGCTCGCGGCCATATCCAGCTCGAAACCCAGGTCGCTGCCTCTCCCTGTAAATGCAAACGCGGCCGTTGCGAGTGCACCAGCCGCAGCTGGGCTCTGCGCGGTCGCATTTAACTTTTCGTGTTCGGCAAAGCTCACAGCTCCTGCGCATACAAAGAGCATACCCTCGCATGATCAGTTCAGGGCTAATAAGTTCTGGGAGAGAGAGAGAGTAATCAAGACTAATGTATCTTAAATGAACATACATACGTTGTTATAGGTAGTCGTTTCCTCTTCCTCGAGTCATCCTCTTGTCCTTCTTGGCCGCTCTCGTCTTGGTAGTCACCAGCACTTCCATCTTCTGATATATAACTCGGCCCCGGCTGTCGTTCACGGTTGCTTTCCATTTTCTTTTGGCGCAAGGCTGAGGTATTTTCGAATAACTTCTATCTGGCACCAAGACACCCGTGTGCCATTGATACAGCATAATACTTTCCTCGTGGTGCGGAACACTGTAAAAAATTGGAGAAACGCAAAATGAGCCTGACGAAAAAGTATTTGAGATCTCATCTAGCCGCCCCCACGTTCTCCACAGGTAACTTAACTTGTCAACCCGAGCGTGCGGGAGTGGCTCGTCCAGCTGCGGGGAACTCTTTTTCAGAACTTGAGAATTCGCGACGCCTAATTGGTCGTGGCAAGTGGAACATGGCCCGGGCTGTTTCTCGAATCGCTGTGGTCGTGTTGGCAGTTGCTTGATGGATGACTCCCAGACTTTTTATAGTTCGAGTAGCGAACATCATCCCTAAATAGTAACAAACCCACCACAACTTACAAGGAACACCAAATTGACTCTGCGAGTTTAACCATGTAACTGAAATTTCCAATCAATTTCCAATTTCATATTCGAACAAAATTTTATATCTAGGGCATATAAAAAACCAATTACCCCAGATTGACCAACTCCCCCAAATCATCCCAAACTGGCATCCAAAATATATATAATTTAAAATCAAACACGCCTATAAAAACACATGGGCGCAGGCCTATTAGTTCGAGAGCCGGTAAAAGAAACAAATGCCAAAGCAGAAAGCGAATATCCTTAACATAGCATACAGCAATAAGTATAAATATAAAACGCCTGTCAAAAAGCCGCGAATGAGGACGAAACCAGGAGAAATAAGGCTATATCAAAATTGCTACGTGAAAATTCCACCCATTTCATTTAATTTCGGCAGATTTCCTGCCCCGTCTCATCGCCCCGACGATATTTTTCACGGTTTTTTTAATTTTCGACTGTTGGCTAGGGGTGTTAATCGTGAATTTTCTATTCGCCATTCGCGAAGAGCCAAAGGCGATTTCCGAGATTTCCTTCGTGTTTTCTTCATGTTCAACAGTCTTCTTCCCGGTTTCGAGAAACCGTCTCATGGCGGCTGGAGTCCTACTTGCAGTGCGCGCGGCAGAAATTGAGTTTAACTTTTTGGTAGGCCGGTTGAGCTTCGTGTTGCCTTGCGATTGCGTCTGGGACGGAGTTTGAACTGCGGATTTCTGAGTCTTCTGGTTTGCGGTGGCTGTTCTCGCTTTTGCGGCGGCCTTTGGCCTTGGTCTGACTTTTGTTTTCTTAGTTGGAGCTGATTTGGCTTTGGCGGTAGTTGTGGTGGTCGTTTTGGTTTTGGGTTTCGCTTTCGTTTTCGCCTTCTTGGTTGAATTGGTGGCTGAGCGGGCGCCAGCTGCAGCCTTTTTAATGCCCGCCTTGAGTGCTTTTGATACTGGCTTGAGAGCCTTTCTCCTTTTGTTCAGGCGGGACGTAGAGGATTCATCTAGGACTTTCTCCTGTTTCCGCTTCTTGCCTGCCACCGTTTTTGAAGCGGGAATCTTCTTTGGGTCTTTGGATAGGTTTGAATTTTCCTGTTTCTTAGAATCTTTTGGTTTGGGACCTAGCACGCCACGGCATGTCGGCGCTCCACAACGGCATTCTTGTACGTTCTTTTGAGAATAGGGACTGGCAGAGGAGTATGACAGTCAGTAAAGAATCAAACGTGGGTCAAGGTGAAGGGGGATATACTCAAAGTTATAATCGTAGGTCAGCTCTTCCCCTGTCATAATCCCATTTTCGCCAGCGAAGAGAGCCATACGCGGCTTTCCGGCAACTGTCCACTTTTCCATCTTACAGTTCGGTTCGCAGGAATGATTAACGAACCGGGCAATGGAGCCTCGGGTGGCATCGATAATCATATTCTGATCAAAGTACATAAGATAATAGCACTAAATAAACCCAGAAAGTCAGCATCCCAAAAATATCCTTCCCCTTGATGTCAGCAAGGAGTAGGGAATAAAAACAAACAAACCTCATTATTTTTATACACCGTCCTCATCCTCCTCTCGCACTCCTCTTGCGTGACAATCTCCCCCGTATACTCCACAATTATCTGGTTAGGCGCAAAAGCCCGATTGCTGCGTACTCCATATCCACGGTCCGCTGTTTTGATAACCTCAACGCCGATGTTATATTTGCCGCCCAACTTACTGCGCTGGCGCAGCCCTTCGAAATTTCGATTGCCACACAGTTCAGCACCTAGCTTGCAGTTGTTGTCATCACATTCATAAAACATATATCGATTCTGGCAGTTCTCATCACAGCCTGACTCAGGGGTGCACATGCATGTAGAGCATTCGCCAAGCTTTATTGCTTTCCATATACAAGCTGCATCGCCGACGAATACATCTAGTCGCCCACAATTAGTACACCGACCAGGGCACGAAGAAAGAGTGGGGGAGCAACATACTCTTATTAGTCTTCCGCCACTCATCTGGTTTCGGCTGGCCAGGGGGGAGCGGCGAGAATATATCAAAGGGCAATTTGAAATCTCTCCCATCCTCAATCAACCTCTCTCCCGCAAACATGGGCAAGGGGAAGACCTTCGTTCGCTCTTCTGCATTCTTCTTGGCGAATTTAACTCTGTTCTTCTCTTCCGTAAGTCTGGGGTCAAAGTATCGATCCTGCCCCGCATATAGGCCATGCGAAAGCCACTTCTTTCTCTTGTATGGGACAGCTTTCGGCTTGGGTGGCTGGGTATCACTATCCCCAACAGTAGTACTATCTGACGACTTCTTCGAAGCTACTGCGTCACCCGCGGAAACACGTCGCTTTTTCAAAACCGGGCCATCAGCCGTAGATGTAGGCGTAATTGAAGGAGTAGAGGTCTCACACACGACATTTCTCGGCCGTAGACTGGCCCGTCTGTTAATGGCCTTCAATCTCTCTTTACCCTTTAACATAGCCTCCCGCGATCTCTTCCCAAGCACCGTCGAAGCCCTCCCAACCATCTCACTCGTTTTCTCCAACATGACCAAACGCGACGAACGTCTCCGCGCCCTATCCTCACTACCATCCTTTTTCTTAATTTCCAAAGTCTTTTTCCCGAGCTCATAATTGTCCAAATGCTCCTCCTCTTTCGCGACATTCTCCGCCTGGCCCTCCCTATCAACCCCCAGACCACCCGCAACCCCAAGATGCTCCGGTGGATTTGAACGCAACGGATGACGCGTAACTCTTTCATCATCATCGCTCATGATAAGTCCTCTCTCCTCCCTCACTGCGCCTCCTGCCGCCATCACCAGCGACGAACGCGTGACGCGTCGAGAACGTCGCGCTGCCGCCACAGTCCCCTCCAAGCCAGCATTCTCCAACCCCAACGCAGCAGCACCATTCATACTAGAAGATTCCGACTGGCTCGTCGCGGGCGTTAGGAGGTGATGTTCAGTGGAAATCGACGTTATTTCGGAGTCCAGGGCTGAAGAGGGTGTGGAGGAAGGGGATACACCGGACGACCGCGAGAGACGCGCCATCGTTTGATTTTGTTAAGTGTACTTTCCTCCTGGGGTGGAAACGAAGCGGACGGAACCGCGTGGGAGAGGAAAGATATTTGTTTTCGATTTGAATGGAGGGCGGAGGAATTGAGGAGGTATACGTGTTGACAGCTGAAGAATTGTAGTTGGTGTCCGCGGAACGGGCCGCGGCGCTAAACGCGGAGATAAAACCTAATTACGCGTGGAGATCCAAGGGTTGGAACGCGTTTGAGGATTTTTCAAATTTGCAAAACAAAGGATGGGAGTAGAGCGACCTTGAGTACTGGAAGAAAAGATATTTAGGGGGTGGATTGCTTGTTGTTGTTGTGATAGGGGTGGTGATCGTGGGCGGCTGAAGAAGGTGTGTGCTGCTTGTTGGTCAGGGGCCATCCATGCAGAGACGGCGTGGACAAGGCCAACAACCCCTTAATAAATTACGATACCCTAGACTATATGCCGTCCTCCCTTTCTTTGTGTAGCTATTACTGTCTCTACGGTTTCATGCTCTTTTTTATCTTCGTCTACTTCTACTCAAGACAAAACAGGAGCATCTAAGAAAACGATGTCGTATTCAAATATTTGGGATTAATTGGTGGGGTAATATGGGTATTATTGAGACATAGAAATTCCAAAGGGACAAAATGAATCTATGGATGTAGTGTAGATAGTACATCATTTAGTCAGGGGAGAGTTTCGGGCGCCGAAAAATAGTAAACAAACACTCAGAATGAAGTTAGCGAGGAGGGGGAAAATTAATAGCAAACTTCCAAATCCAAATCGACATCCCTGGACTTAGATCAAAGAGTAACAAACTCACTCGGTGAGGGGCGAATGAAGTTGGAAGCAAAAAGGACAGACATGCATCAAGCAATAGGGGTATGGAGCCTAATTAATTTGACTCTACAAACGCCATCAAACATTTCGCTCATATCGAACGTTAGGGAAAACGAAAACATTGAAAGGAAATGGGAATAGGTGTTGGTATAAGAAAGGGAAAAAGCGCAGGGAGAGAATGAAATTATAAAGTAGAGGGAGGGGGAATCGCAAAAAGTGAATAATAATAATAATGATGAATGATAATACTAATAAAGGGAAGGAAAGATTGGCTCATGTTAGTGATGTTGCGCACGTATCACGGCATTCTGTGTCACGGCGTCTTTGAAGTAATGACTGATATAAATGAGAAAAGAGGGGCGGGTGTTCAATACCAATGAATCAACCATTGGTGAGTTTATTAGAGATAGGTCCGTTAGAAACTCCCTGTAGTTCCATTCCTTCGCCAGCTTGTGCTTCCAGGTCACGCCCTCTGTTCTTGCGCTTGTCTGCCTCAAAGCGCTGGTCCCCTTCCTCGTACCGTTTCTTGAACTGGACATACGTTGGGGGTCGGGGTCGTAAAAGCACGGTGATCCAATTTCTGATAATGTTGCCCTGGGTGAATGGTCTGTGTCTATCTTCCTTGGGGAACTTGTGGGAATTGAGGTATTCCCGGGTCGTTTCGCCTCTGCCCATTAAGAAGAAGTGATATGCCCAAAGTGACGCGGGGTACGGTGCTGCGAGGAGACCATATAAAAACATGGCAAATGGAGCCCGGCATTTGGATATGGCTTCACCAAACGAGATTCCCTCCTGGCTACGGTAACCAAGACAATGTCCCAAGCTTGCACCCATTAGAAAGAGAGACAATATAGTAGCGGAGCTGACGAAGGTGAAGAAATAACGATAATTGCGGCGCCCGACGCAGTTATTAAGCCAAACACAGTGGTGATCGAGGGTTTCAACGCAATTGTCGCATACACGGCAGTGATAACAGCGCGGAGGTCGCCAGATATTACACGTTTTGCAGTACTTCACTGGCACATCCATGGCTGCTACATCTGATGTTGCAAGCTTTATCATGACCCAATCATTGGAAGGCGGCCCCGGAGTTAATGGGTCCTCGTTTGGATCGGTTGGCGGCATTGGATGCAAATTTCTTGGAATGATCTGAAAAGCGCATGTTAGATTGACAAATGAGACACTACCCACTTAGACGCAGAAATGGTGGGAGCTTACTCCTGGATCAACAATAGACGCATGTATAAAGGATGAAAAGCATATATAGAAAAGGTAAGCGAAAATAATAGGTATTGCAGGAGAAGCATTGTGCCACAGCCATGGAGCCCTGGATTGAAAGTCAGTATACGACTCTTTTAAATCCAAATTGCGCGGCTTGCACTTACGAATAGGCGAAGAACAATGCAGCGGGTAATACCACCATAATCCCCGTCGCGATATTGACTGGTTTATCACGGGAATTTTGAAACCTGCCTCCACCGCAAAAGATTGTGTTGCCAGCAAAATATTCATAATTCTTCCCTAAATTTGGCTTGTCCTCAGACTTGAATCCCTTTTGCAGTACGGAGCCTGGAGTAGACGCGGCCGAGGAGAGTCTTTCGTGATTCCTCGAGTCACGGCGATCTTGGCCATCACTTTTGCCAGGCATCAGGAAACCAGAACGAAAAGACATGGGTGATTTCTGAGCATTATCCTGCGAGCTGCTGGGCTTATTATAATTCTTCCCCAGGTTGAGGTGTGACGGTGCCGCCTTTTGTGACCTATCATGGAGTAACCTCACACTCTCACCAAGACTTCGTACGGTTGTATTTCCTGTAGGGCTTGCATTTGACGTTCCACGATCTGGGATAACAGGGTCCGTGAATTCGGTGCCTCGCGATGGCGGGGGGACTTCGTTCTCGTGAGAAGAAGGCCCACCGTGGAGTATTGTATGATTTGATAGCAAGCTCCTTCGCTTCTGGCTGCCAACATCGCTCATGCCATCTTCAGTCGAGGCGGGAGCGGCATGATGGTTATTATTGTTCGTTGGTCGTCCACTGCGTTGTGCTTGCAACCTCTGTGAACTCATTGGACGGAAAAACCCATGTGCAGTCAGCGACGGAATGTGTGTCCTACTCATTCGACTCGAGGAGCTCGGGGGTCGACTCGTCGCATGATTAGTGGCAGCCATCGAATTTCTGGCTGGGGGAGGACCACGTCGGGAAGCCGGAGCCTGCGACCATGTTGGCTGGGAGGAAATAGCAGTGGGAGGTCGTGAAGCATCGCCATCTTCTGAGGCTATATCCGTCATGTGGGTGGATATGTAGGAAACAGGTCGGGGTGGATTGGCGACATTATCAAACGGGGCTCCGGATTGCGGGTTACTGAGATCATTAGAAGCAGAAAAATCTTGTTGACTAGCCATTGTAGCTATTGAGAAAGATTAAACCAGGAGAATTGGAGAATAGGCCGTCGACATAGTGCCAGAATAATAGGGTGGATGGAGGGGGCGGTCGATGCAAGCCTGTGACCGATATTGAGTCAGGGGCTTCAGCCTGTCTCGACTCCTGAGAGTTTGGAACAAAGGAATGGCGGGTGAACAGGACTCGAGCGCAATAATCGGATTACATGGATGGAAGTTCACCATGGGACGGGAAAGAGAGCGTGGGGTTTATCAACAGCAACAGTAGCATGCCGTGGAGAAGAAGAGAGGTTGTTGTTTTCTAGCTAAGTACGTAGTTTGACTTCGTCTCCGTTCTCGTTCCTGGCGATAAATTTCCAGTGTTGTCTGGGCCCAAAGCGGAAAGGCAAAGCGTTCCACGTGATTATCGCGCCACTTTGTCAGCCACGACATCATGTGACTCCTGGCATTATCTAAGCCGAGCAAACCGACCTCGTCCGATATTCCCAAACAGGAAGAACATTTGACTGTCCACACTTCTGCCCTCGTCCATTGCTCTATAACCACCTTTCTGCTGATCCAATTAGCCTGGTAGTCGGGTGCATACTACACACAACATGTCGTCGATCGCCACAACTTTCGCTCGCCGCGCTGCTCTGAGACAGCCTTTCAGAGCACCCACCACCATCAGACCAGTCCGCCGCATCTCCTCCAAGATCGAGGAAGCCGGTCTCGACACCGGCCCAAAGAAAGACCCTGAGCTCTACGTATGATGCTCCCACCTAACCATATATAAGCCCATCTGACTGACTATTTCCCGTTTGCCGTTGGTGATATAGATCCTCCTAGGTGTCATGGCTGGCGCTTTCGGTATCGCCGGCTGGTACCTTGGCAGTTCTCCCACAAGCAGCACCTCGGAGAGCAACATTCGCATTGGGGAAGCCGCTATGCCGTGGGAGCAAGATGACGAGTCCAAAGCCAACTTCAAATACCAATACCACCCCCATGGCGACACATCGAAGCCTCTCAAGAAAGCCCCCAGCGCTCTAAATGAGGTTATCGTCCCCAACGTTACATTGCCTAAGGTGCGATCTTTTGCTTTGTGCCTCCTTGTTTCCCCAAAGTATTATATATGAATTGGGTCGATGATGTCGGAAATCTTGCTAACTGTTAACTACCTGTTGCAGGATCTACACGACCGGTTCAACAAGTACGGCAAGGACGACTATTGAGATTATACAAAAAATACACAATGAACTAGCGACTTGCTGCAAAGCAAGCGAATTTGTATTTCATAGTTGAGAAAGAGAAGCAGCTGTGGGCATTTTTGATCATATTTTTCTTTATAACAAAAAAATTCGAGGAAAGAGTGCCCTTGTAAATAACTATTTGGATATTTTCCGCACAAAACTCCCTATCTCCCCGAGGTTTGCTTTCTATGTCTTTCTCTCACTCCACACCATCCTGTATTATACGTCATAGGTGTCGTGGCTCACCTTTTATAAACTCATATTGCGAAAGGTTAATCCTCAAATTCGAATGAAAAAAAAAAAAACAAGGAAAAAACAAGGAAAATGAAAGGAGACAATTAAGAGAAGTATTTGAACATTTCTTCCTCTGAATATCCTCAAAACAAAAGAACCTGCTACACGTATTTAAAATGACACATGATATAATATTCCCATTTAGCCGACGGAAATTATGACCAAAAAGGATAACAAAAAGAAAACAGAAAAGGAAGAAAAGGGGGTGGCGCGGGGGAGGGAGTGGGATGAGAAGTGGAAAATAAAAACAAAAATTATACTCGTCAATTTTCTTCATCCTTCCTCGTGGCCTCATTGCCTTCACTCGCTGGCTTCGCTTTCCTTTCGTCCCGTTCTACGGATTTCTCATCACCAAGGACGGATGCAGGCTTGTCAGCTGGGGCATCACCGGCGCTGCCGTCTTTGCCAGCTGTTTCGGGATTCTGTCCCTCTGCATCAGGATGGTGAGGGGCTGGTTGATCGCCGCCAACCTCGCGACCCTGACCATCGATTATTTGAGTCTTGGTTTCATATCTGGTTTCAAATGAAACGTTACCATCTCTCTCCAGCGCTGCTACTTCCTCTTCGTTCAAGATATTCCCATCCTGGTCACGATAGACCACGGAGTCGAGTTGGGTAGATGCCAGCTTTTGTCCGGGGGTTACCACAGCGGCATTATCTCCTTCTTCCGCTTGGTTAGCTACCTTTTGTTGTTGTTGCTGCTGCTGCTGCTGCTGCTGTTGTTGTTGTTGTTGCTGTGGCTGTTGCGGCGCCGGAGTTGGGGTCGCGTGTACGAGCTGTGCAGTCCCGTTGACAAACTTCATTGGTGTCTCGTATTGAGCCAACTAAATTCAGATCCAGTTAGCAGCCACTATTGAAGATGATGCAAACCATGTCGCCCAATTTCCACTCTTCTTTAAGAAACTTACATCGTTATGGAAGAGGTTGCAATCAAAGTCCCACGAGCTGAGAAGCTTGACCTTTCGGCAGGCAGCTTTAGTCCAGGGGTTGCCATAGGCTAATGGCGAGATCATGGTGAAAGTCACAATCGACAGAACAACGAAGACCACCATGAATATCTTGCCAATTACGCGTTTGCTTTTCATCGCTCCAGACAGACTGACTCTATTGACGCCATAGTCTACGACTTGACAGAATGCAAGGATGGCGAAGTAGAGAGATGGGAAATAGTGATGGAGGAAGAGCTGGCGGGCCATAAGATAGAAAGGGAAGTAGTGGAAAGCCCATCCTAGAACAGTCTGACCAATCTCATAATCGAATCGCTTGAAGATGACGCTTTTGTAATCTTGGTAGCTGCGTTGCCAGCGCAGCGTGGCAATGGCCTTGAAAATGACGTAGGCAAAGATAGCAGCAGTCGAGGACCACCAAATAAGGGGATTTCCCAATAGGTAAATTTGGCGGTGGTCTCTACTCCAGAAATTAATACCGCGCAAAAGGGTTGGCCACGAAGGAGGTCTGGAATCCCAAGCATGTGATTCGACTAGGCCAGCGTTCGTTCTCCACATAACTTTCTGAAGTTCCCAGAACTTGCCCAGGAACCCAGGATTCCTGTAATTGACCTTCTCGGCATCCGGCCCGAGCATTGGATGGTCATTTTGTTCGATATACCAAATGCTATTGGGTAGGGTGCCGCCTTTGGCGCATGTAACTTCCTGCTGCTCGAAGCCCCACTCTGGAAGTTTCACCTTGTGTGAAAATAGAGCGCACCCGGTCATCGTGTGGATGAGTTTGAATTTCGTCTGGATTGTGCGGACCCGCTTCTTCGCTTCCTGACCATCGGACATCGACTTGACAATTTCAACCCGGAAAAAGTCGTTTGCATCACCGGGGAACCCCTCATAGCCATAAGCAGATACCTCATTCTGCCAGTCCGCTTCTGTTACGGGTGGGCGTACATCATGGGAGTGAAGTCTTCGATGGGTGTTGATGTGATAGAGCTTGATGACTGACCCATCTATAATGTGACCGGCAGTCAGGTTATCCCATGCGCTTGGTCCCGCGACTTCTCCGTATTCACCCAACGGCTGAGTTTGGTTCTCCACAACCCAGACGTTGTTTTCGTCCTTGTGGGGATATAGGGTGATTTGTTGCTGCTTGCTACCTTCAGGGTACATAGAACTGTGCGAATGCAGGTACCCTCCCTGAGTATTGTGGTGGCGGATAGAGACCCTTGAACCGAACACTACATCGGCTGGTACATCCTGCATTGCTTTAGAGTTGAGGGTCGCTTGGAATTCAGACGACATAAAGCCATCTCCATCGCCGGGGTTGGTCAAGCACAAAAAGTGAATCGCAAACATGGCCATGTAGAACCCGGCGGGAATGACAATGAGGCAAAATGCTCGAGCGAAAAAGTGCTTAAACCATACGCGCTAGTTTGCAGAAACGGTCAGTAACAAAAGTTAAGCTTGGACTTCTCAATATAGTTTGTAGCTTACAATCGTCACTGTTCTAGTGTCACCAAGGAGAACCCAGAGCTGAACAAGTGTCAAACTTCCAACCCACGCGATAGTAAAAAGTCCCACCCACTTCACACTAACAGTAGCGCCCAAAAAGATGCCTGTCAGTGTAAGCCAAAACCACCACGAGGCTCCAAATGCTCTTGAAGGCCCTTGCTCATGTTGATTGGTAAAGTTTGTAAAGGCGAGGACTGTCAGAGCGGTAAATATGACCAGAGGCGAGTCGAGGAGGATAAATCGTGACTGGGTGACTAGGCCGTTTTCTTCATGAAGCACACAATTGTCAGTATGGTGTATTTCACGTTGTCAAAGCCGAGTGTTGGGGCCTTACCAAATGTAACAAGGAGAGCGCCCATAGAAGCTGTAGATGTTCGGCACCCATATGCCTTCAACGTAAGAAACATAGTTGGGATAGACATAATACCCAGTATTGCTGGCAGCATGCGCATAGCTACATAGGGAACACGAGGCTCCAAGTAGTCCTTTCCAATCTCCTTGAAGTCGAAGTCTCCGCGAAACCCAGCCAAGTATCCGACAAGGGCAATTAGCATTTTCGCAAGCGGGGGATGTACGTCCATGAAGAACTTCCCCTTGATATATTTGGTTGCAAATCCACCGAAGCTGAATGACACATTAAATCAAGTCTTAGCATTTGCTTCAATTGATAGAGCCGACGCGGAGGTAGGGGGGGACGAACTGCACTTCATCGAATACCACACTTGTTGGCTGGTAGATCCTGAACAGACGGACCACGACGGCAATAGCCGTTAACATTAACATGATTTTGTAATCCGAAACTGGTAACTGAAGTATATCATAATCGGAAACTCCTTCAGAGCTGTAGTCAAGCTTCTTCGATGCCACTGCCTTTTTCCGGTTCTTAGGACCAGGGGACCGGGATGGGGAGCGGCCATTGCGGGTGTGGGGTTTCACCTCCAGCCCGCCTTTGGCAGACTTGGAGGCCATATCTCGGAAGGAGGAAAAGAAGAGAAAAGAGATTAATAGTTTATATGATGACAGTCGCTTTTTTCAGGGAACTTATAGTAAAACAATGGGGGAAAAAAAGGAATGAGTATTAAAACGAAACGCTGAGGTCATGGAGAAGGATGCGCGCGCGAGGAGAGGAGCATTCACCACAGAAATAAATAAATAATTAACGAGAGTATGAAAAAAGGTGGGAGTGTCTACATCCCATAGAAAGAAAAGCGATGCAAAACGTCTTGTCCAGGTTGTTGGACAGGATGGGGGAAATTCAGGAGTTGCGGGCCTGCCTTGTGCTTGAGGCCAGATAGTTTCCCGTTAGTGTTTTGCCGCTAAATAAGCGCTGAAGGGCGGAGCCGCCAACAGAAACTCCGAAGTATGATAGTTGTCGAGAGTTACAGCACACACGCAGAGCCGTTAAACGGTGCCAATATGGTGGCATTGAAAAAAGCCCTGCTATACATATCTACACTCCAAAATTCATTCATTTATCTACCCTTTTATGCCTCTGTTTGCGTCGTTGACAATACACAGGGACCCGATGTCGCGAATTGCCTATTTGAGACTAGATCATTGCCTAAATCACGTGAACAGAGCCTCCAGATCTGCTCCATCTCAAGCTCCCTCGCCGCATTGAACTCGCGCTTGACAGACACTCTCTGCCAGCAACTGTCATACTGCCCGTCATGACCCCGTCTGCGACAAATGGGACTGCGGCGACGCCGCCAGGTTTACCCGAGGAAGTGAGCAAACCTCCCGAGGGCATTGTTCTGCCGCCTAAAGATATTAGAAGTTAGTTCTTCCTGAGCTTTCGCGTCAACCGTCTACGAGGTGGATCTTGTGGCTAATAAATTTTCTAGCTATTATTGAGAAGACCGCCGGGTTCGTGGCGCGTAATGGCCCTGTTTTTGAAGGTAGGCTCCTTATCGGGTTTCGACTGCTGCTCCGCAACTAGCTGCTGATTCATGTCTCCATTCTTTATCAGACCGGGTCCGCGAAAAAGAAAGATCTAATCCGAAATTTTCCTTTTTGAATCCGAACGATGCATATGCTGCGTTTTACTCATGGCGCCTCAGCGAAATCAAGGCTGGTAGGGGGACTGCGATTTCTGCTGGTCGAGCTGGGGAACCGGTGGCGGCAACAGAGCCCGAGAAACCAAAGGGCCCTGCTCAACCCCCAGAATTTCATTACTCTGCGCGTATGCCGAATATCAATGCTCTGGATCTAGAAGTAGTCAAACTGACTGCCTTGTTTGTCGCCAAGCGAGGGAAATCGTTCATGACCGCCCTGTCCCAGCGCGAAACGAGGAACTTCCAGTTTGACTTTCTTCGGCCGCAGCACAGCCTCTACCAGTTTTTCACTCGACTTGTCGACCAATACACGTCCCTTCTTCAAGTAGACGAGTCCGATGGCCCCAATTCAACATCGAATCGAATGGCGGAGCTAGAGAAAAATGTGAAGGACAAGTATCACATCCTTGATCGTGCAAAGCAGCGCTCAGAGTGGGTCAAATTCCAGGAACAACAGAAGCAAAAGAAGGAGGAGCAAGATGAACAAGAACGTATCGCGTACGCGCAAATTGATTGGCATGATTTCGTGGTGGTAGAAACAGTTCTCTTCACGGAAGCGGACGACCAGGCCGAGCTCCCACCCCCTACATCGTTAAACGATCTCCAGACCGCCTCGCTAGAACAAAAGGCAATGATGTCTCTACAACCTCACAACAGACGGATCGAAGAAGCTATGCCCACAGACGAAGAAACAACCTACTACAATGCCTATCCACCCACGCAAGGCGTCTCCTCCCCAGCCCTACAGCCCGCCATGCCTGTCCCTACCCCGGACTTCCAAACACAACAACCATCCCCCTTCACCCCGCAATCCCCCACACCTATCTCGACCCCAACGACCCCAATGACCGCACCTGCAGTCTCTGAAGAAGAAGACCGCATCCGTGAACGCCAACAAGAGCGCGAACGGGCACAGGCA
>LDEV01002739.1:0-12514 GCA_001014755.1 Blastomyces silverae
CGCCCCGGCTCCAGCTGAGACAGTTTGAGAAAACGCGCGTGCTGCAGCCGGGCGAGAGCGAGATTCTGTGTCTTGAGATTACGCGGAGGGATTTGAGTGTTTGGGATGTTGCCACGCAGGACTGGCAGGTTCCGCAGGTGGCGAAGGGGGCGAAGTTGTGGGTTGGTGAGAGCGTGGAGGACTTGAAGGTGGTGTGCGAGATTGGCGGTGGTGAGTGCACGGATGCTGGAATGGAGACGCAGTAGTTAGTTAATGGCGGTGCTGGAGATAGATTGGATGGGGATTGATAATCGCACCAGAATCGTTCAAGAATTAATACTCATCGTGTGCTCTGTCACTCTATCTGGCCTTACTTCAAAAGATACTAGATTCGGTTTCTTCACTCTTCGACCGAATGTGGCCTTAACGCATCCTGCTGATATAATTGTATATAGCCATGGCTGTATCGAAATCGTACCCAAGGCCATAACGGTGCAACCAGCAAGGTTACGGGGTAATAACTATTTATGTCTGTCTAACATCTGGACTACTAGATGGATGTACGTCGGGCTTCTTCGTTTTAGCTTTCGTTCCCTTCTCTTTACTTTTATTTTAATTTTCGGCTCTCTCTATCACTCCATAATCTAGTCCCCGGGAATAGGCTCCTTTGAGTCTGTATTGAAAACACTTGTTATAAATAAAACAGAGTATTAATATCCGTAGAATTGTATTTCCTCCCCCTCCCCCTTTTTTTCTCTTTCTGTTGTAAGCATCACTTTGCGCAGTTCAGGCACCAAACACTTTCCTATTGGGCAGAGTAGGGCGATAGCCCGCCGCATCATACTCAACAGGATTCATTCATTCCGCGAAAATGAAACAGAAATTCCCTCGTACGTATTCGGTCCCTTGGTTCCTGACGCAATCAGTCCCTTGCGCTCTACCCCAACCTTGTCCCACCAGAGCTCCATAATATCCCATGGGAACCGCCAAACAACACCCGGGAAGCGATCGTCAGGCCGTGCGATAATCATCCAGATGTACCAGCGTATCCAACCAACGTATTGGCGGTCGAATGCCACTATAGAGTCATGGCGTGGTTGAATAGTAGTAGTCTCTCCTGGCATGAGAAACTCTATGTAGAGAGCCTGCTCTGTTCCCCAAATACCGTTCCAGAAGAGGGTGAAACTAAGTTGTCGGAGTCTGGGCATATGCAAGACAGCACGACTCATTGCACGTACAAGGGGATTAAAGGTTCGTGGGCAGAGCAACCAGCGCCACTGATATGGAGGGCATGCGTAGTAGTCCAGAACACTCCCATCGTCGGAACCGTGATCAACCTCACGCAAAGCAAAAGGCGCTAATTCCGGGGAGCCTACCAAGTACCACTTTCCCTCAGGATGCAAATTCCCATAAGTCAACATAAGCCGTTCTAGGTTGACCCATGATGGTTTTGGTTCAGGTGCCCTGGTAAGAAACGAGGTCGAAAATGGGCAGAACAGCCCGGATGACAGGCCCCATGGATAAAATCTTAGTTCGATCTCGGTTAAGTGATGCACGCGCACAAAAAGGCTCAGGGATAGTGAGAGTACGTCAAAGGGCATATTTCCATTCCAGTTTGGAGCGTCCAAATTATGATTTTGGGGGGACCGACCGACACATCCAACGTGAAAGGATTTCAAGGTAGGCAAGGAAAGGTTTATTAATGTTTTACTGAGAGCTGAGAAGAAGCAATGTCAATAATCTTGTCAATCATGGATCAGAAACAATAAGAGGTACACACATAGTCTGAAATCTTGAATACTGTTCCTGGGAACAGAGAAATTAAACGTCCGAACAAAATAATAAATCTTCGTAACCTTGCCAAGGCAGTTTGCGATTTTGGCGAAAGCTGAGGGATGCACACTATGGATGATTAAACACCTCACTCGATTAAGGGTTGGCAAAGTCTCCTCTCCTTGGAATCTCAACATCAACAGCGTTTGGAGTTTCCAGACAGGGTCTATTCTTAAAGTCAGGGGGGCAGCCCTGTGGCTGATGTTGGCTGTGAGAAACTCATCCTCCCATTCCCTAAGAAAGCCAAACAGATTCCGTACCGCCAATTCAAAGTCCATATCTAATTCTTGCTGCCTATCTGCTGCGGAACCCTGTAGCATCTCCGGAAGTCGCGCACCCGGACATACTGTCTGGCGATATCTGGGAACCGTGAGGTGACAATAACGCAAGTCCGAGAGTATGCTCCGGCGACGGAGACCGATAAAAATCTTGCAAAACATTGTCCATTCAGCTGAAGGAGTCCGCAACTTAATCGAACGCATCGTCTGCAGTTCCACTGCATTCTGCCAGGCACGAGAGATACCAGCATACGACGCGATTTTGGCGGCTTTTCTGCCGTTTTCAGGCTGTAACAAGCAGCTAACAATAAGCCCAACCGTCTCTGGCGGTAGCTTGTCCATTTTGAACACTGGCCGAGGTGAAGGAGAAAATGTTCTTAGGCAAAAGTAACTAGTTATCCATATAAGGATAAATATAAAAAACCACGTATCGACGTCTTCTCAATCCAATATCATTCCGATGGAAGACTGGACAACAAAGTATTATGGGCGGATATTGTTCTGGATGTTTGATAAACAATAACCTGCCCGCCCTCTCGCTTTCCGTGTTCAACCTCTCATTTCTCCCTTAGAACTGCCGCTTGAGCTTTTAATGCGAGTTGCCAGTTGCCAGTTGCCAGTTGCCAGTTGCCGTTGCCCCCCAAACATGCCGGAAAGGCAGCAGAGTATATCCATGATGGGGTTCATAGCGCCTTCTGATTGCAAAACACGTAGTTAACTCTATCACCCTGGGCAAAACGGTGTCGGTGTATGTTTCCTGATCGATTTCAGCCCAGCGGGAGTTGACAGCGTGAGATGGAACTGGAAAAAAGTTCGATTAAATAATCAGAAAAAGTGCACGTGATATGACATTCGCCGCTCGCAGGCTTTGTCGCTTGTGGACGGTTCTATACACACTTCAGCAATACTTAGCTCTCTATAATTGAAGGAGTGCTCGTTCAAGTGTCCTATTTTATGTCTAGCCTTCATGTTTATACCTTGCCCGTACCGTACCGCCATTTCCAGGGTGAGCACAGTTAGATTATTATATCTATCTGACACTGGCTACAAAAGAGCGTTTGTTTCAGCGACAGCGTAGAGCAGCTTGAGCAGCTCACGCCGCCAAAATGCAGGGCTTCAGTAAGTTACACCGCCTGCTTTCTCAATTAATTCCATTTCAGATAGCCATATGCTCTAGTTCCTAACGCAACTACCTAGATATGGGACGGTTAGTTCACTTTTCTCCTCCCACACATGGGACCCCAATCGACTCTGGACTAATACATAATCCAGCTATGTCCCCCCGGACCAAGAAGGCCTCACAACTGGCAACAAGCTTGCCAACAAGCACCCACTAGGTTCCCGCGCCCGGAACCTACGCACAACCGGCGAACTCACCGTCCGATTCGAAATGCCCTTTGCGGTCTGGTGTTCGACATGCAAACCCGCCGACAGCGTGCTAATCGGGCAGGGCGTGCGCTTCAACGCGCTGAAAAAGCGCGTCGGGAACTACTACTCAACCCCCATCTACAGCTTCCGCATGAAACATACAGTTTGCGGCGGTTGGATAGAGATCCGGACTGACCCAAAAAACACCGCATATGTGGTTACGGAGGGTGGGCGCAGGAGGGACACGGGCGAGCTAGAAAAGGGCGGATATGAGGAAGATGGTGAAATTACGTTACGGATACCTCCCGGTGCTGTCGCGGGGGAGTCTGCGGAGAAGGACGCGTTTGCGAAACTGGAAGGGAAGGTCGTGGATCAGAACCGGGCGATGACGGAGAAGGCACGCATGGAAGAGTTGAGGAAACGGCAGGAACGTGACTGGGAGGATCCATACGAACAATCGCGGAAGCTGCGGAGGGCGTTTCGGGCGGAAAGGAAACGGAGGGAGACTGCGCAGGGGGTCACAGAAGCGTTGCAGGACCGGATGAGTTTGGGGATCGAGTTGTTGGAAGAATCGGAGGGGGATCGCGTGAGGGCGGGCATGGTGGATTTTACTCCCGCCGGCGATAATACTGTGGGTGGAGCGGTAGCGCGGCGTGTGATTTCGAAGCCACTATTTGAGACTAAGTCGCTGCCGGCCACTCCGCCGGGTAGGGGGCGGGGAAAGAAGGAGAAGCGGCCAAAGAAACCAGAGGTCATCGCGGCGGAGCGGAAGGCGTTGCTACAGAAGGAGTTAAGTGGGAATACGAGGGCGGCTGTTGATCCCTTTTTGGTGGATGATAATTCGGACTGGACACCTGGGGTTAGGCGGCGGAAGATGAACGGATCTGCAGCCGTGGTGCCAGTGCCACCCGGGGATATGGATAGGTCGCACCAACACCAGAAATGCGATGGTGTCGAGAATAAGGATGGTGATAATGGCGACGTGTCGATTGTAGTGAACGGCAACGGGCCGCGGAAGTTAATGGCTACCAGCGCGGATGAGGAAACGTCCACTCCGCGACGAGTAATGTCAGCCATACCCCTGGTGGGATATGAGTGGTCCGATGATTCCGAATAGCCTGCGTGTTCTCAGTTGCTTTTTTTCTTTCCGCATTTTTGGCATGTACATACATTTTCTCTTGTTTGTTCACTCATGAGATACCCACTAGCGTTTTTGGCATTGAAGAATGTATATTTAGATCAACGAATAATGAAATGGCAACACGTATAACAGTTTGTCCAAGACGCGCTGTATTCGTTCACGCATAATCGGGTTGTATTCAGTTTACTTCACATCGTCTATCGTACATGAATTCGTTCCTCAGTCATTTTACTCATTTATGGAAAGGGTTCATAACTATAGGCTTTCTCAAACGCTCCACGTAATAAAATTGCACCTCCCCTCCCTATACTTCTTGCAGAGATGCGATCTGAAACCGCGGCCTCTCGAATGGAAATTGCAGTGCAGACCATCATTGCCCACCAGCGGGATCTTTCTTCGCCCTAAATGGCATGTTCGGATCCTGCCCTCCACCCGCCCCAGCCCAAGGAGCCCTCGTCGGTGCCTGGGGACCAGGTGCGGAGAACTGGCCCCCAGCCTCTCGATCTCGATTACTGCTCCGGGGTGCCGTGGTCATAGCAGTTGGTGGAGCACGCAAGGGCCTAGTTCCAGGTGCAGTAGAACTCACACTCCCGCCCATGCCGCCTGCGGGACTTGCCCAAGGAGCTTTCGTGCCTTGAAACCCCCCTGCGGCGGGATTAATGGGGGGTGGAGAGGGCATGTTGCCTGCCCTTTCCGGCCGGTTAGATAGGTGGACCGATGGGGGTACTGCCACGGCTGTGGGATCATGCTCCCAGCGGAAGAGGGAACCGAAGGGGAAATGTTGGACGACAGGGAATTTGGAGAGGACTTCGGCGTTGTACATTTTGATCATGCCCTAATTCCGGGTTAGCTAGGCCCGATTGCCATGATTGCCAGGCTACCAAAGAGATATTGGATAAGCGCATACCTTATTTATTTTTCCCCATCCATCTCTAATCCCAGATATATCATAGAGCATTGGACTATGCTCCCAGAATGGACCCCTCTTCACATCGTATATAAAACCAATAGCTGAAAAATACATATTATTTTTCCGTTCCTTCTCGACTATATTCGCTTTTGCGACTGTAGCTGGTTCCGGGGCGTTCTGTAATGAGCCCTCAGTAGGGGTAAGGTCTGAATCTGATATTGGAGGAGATAGTTGCGCAGATCCAAGGATATAAGGAAGAAAAGAATGGTCATCAAGGCCCCAGACGCCGTGTGAGCCTGCGGGTTCGAGGGTGTATGTCCTTATCAGACGTCGAGTCAACTCAAGATATCTGCATGGGGCAGTTATAGTCAGTATACTGTTCTTTCAATTGGAATTGAAATCGAGAGAACGCATATATCCTTATCAGAGGGCAACATACGGTTCAACGACACCCAAAACAATCCCCCTTTCTTCCACGCCGGCCCCAGCCTTCGGGAACCCGTTGAGCTTCCACAAACAACCCAAAAAAGCCACAAAGCTCAACTCATGCCCTGTCCCATAGTCTAGTCTCTGTTGGCTCCCAAAGCTCCCCAGAAAATAAGCCGTAAGCTCCTCCTTCGCAGATACCGAATCGGGACCCTGCGCTCCCTGCCGCAGCACTTGGGGCTGTAAACATTCATCCATCAATTCCGGCGCCCGCCTTTCCACTTCCTCCCACCATTTGCGGAAACTGACATTTCCAAAACGCCTCGGTCCCGTATCCGGCGGTACCTCATCGATTATGGAATCTATCTTCGAGAGTAATAACTGCAGACGACGAACGGGCTCTGAGAACTCAACCGCATCGCAGTTGAGGGGCCAGGTTTGCACGCGCTGGGAGCCGTCCTCCTCCGTTATTTTTGAAGGGACCATGGCCCGATTGAGCTGTAGGATGAAGGTCATGATATCCCTATAGGCAAGGGAGGTGAGGAAGGTAGATACATCGTTACCCTCGTTGATCTTCTTGGAAGGGAGTTCGAAGTTATGTGGTTGTGAGGGGTCTAGGTGTTGGAGGTAAGGGGTGGAGAATGAAGCTTCTGTAGCCATTGCGGTGGTAGTGAGGCGGGATGAGAGAGGTTCAGGAGCATTGGCTACACGGATGGTTCTCTGCTCTCTGACTTTCTCGATTTCTAACGTCCTAGAGTGTGATAATTAACTGTAATATACTGAGGATGGTGTTCTGTTCTGCTGTTGAAGTGGGATGCAGGGATGAGTGGTTTGCTGGGCTTGGTGGGGGGACAAAACCGATGAAATATGTCATCATGGACAGCAGCTAAACCTTGGAAGCTAGTTAAAAGTTATACAGCAGAACAAGCAATGTTCCTGAAATAATTATTATTACATTTTGTATTTACAGGTTTTCTATAATTACCCTACTATGTAAAAAGAATTTAAATTTTCTATGTAATACAAGTTGAATATTTTTACCTATCTAAGCATAAATCAATCGCAAACTGTTAAGCAAAGAGCTGTGTAGCGATGATGTCAGAGCAGTAACTAAATAATGGATACACAAACAAACACATGTAGTACGGGGTATGTGGTCGATTTATATAAGCTTCCGCCCTTACTTGCATAACGTTTACCCTTTCCCGTTGAGAATGCTGATGCTATCCGTGCATTCATATCTCGTGTGACAAGGGTTCTGCCGGCTTGCTTTCACAGCAGGATACAGGTTAGATGGAGAAACCCGGACGGAGTAGACAAGCCTGGGATGGCAGGCAGGATTTAAAAGTGAGCGGCGGCACGCTACGGTTTGAGCAAATCAGTTAAGCCACTGCAATGGTCTGCAAATGAAGTACGGGGGCTTTGAAAGGCCCGTATATAGTGTACAGTGCAAGACGCTAGAGGGCAGTACTGGACAAAAAGTTGATACCAGAGGCAGCAAGGGACAAGATGTCAATAAGTCACATCCTTGGATAAAAATACAAGAAAAAGGGGGAGGAATCCACGATATAATCAGTAAGAGAAAGCAAAGAACCCTTGCACTGGTTAGTTGACATCACTACCAACCAGCAAAAATAAGATGAGATACAATCTCCAGCGCGCCGTTGCAATGATAATTGCAAAGGATATGAGCACTGATGAATATGTTGTTACAAACGAGTGCGCGGCGAGTTTCGCCTCGCTTCTGGATGTAGAGCAGCCCCATTGAGGTCTACACTAAAATGCAATAGGGAGGTGGGAAATGATGGTAGTGGCAGATCATTGATCGGAATCTTCTCTGGATTCTGAATCACCTTCTGAGCTTGAAAATTCGTCCTGATTTTCGTCACCCTGCTTCATATGCAAGCAGTCTGGCCAAATGTGCGCAAGAAGTTTGCAAAACTCTGCTGGGTTTTCGCCGCATTCTTCAGGGCCTTCACCATTTCTTTCGCAGGTATAGTAGATTCTCCGCGGCCATGCCCACCGCCAGTTGAATCTGATGCCGTCCGTGAAGTTGCTTACCGGGTGCTGGCAAGTCTCTTGCAATTATGGGCTTTTGAGACTGTGTCTATTTGCGCTTGGGATTCAGCCAGACTCTTTAGTAATCTTGACTAAGGGGCTACGGAGCTCTTCGCAGTGTGTCCCTGGCGCTTGCGACTGCTGCCGGGAGGTGGAGAGTCAGTTTCCGCTTTTCATGTTTCATCGTGGCTCACCACCTTCATAATTTCAGCTTCCCAAATAGTCTAGATTTGTATTCAAAGACGAATTAGTTCGTTCCCTCTTTTTAAGGTCAAAAACAGCCATAAAACCTACCACACTTCCGTCGAAAGCTGCAGCGAATATAGTAGCGAAAATTCGCGCGGGTGCCGTTTAAGTATCCTCAGTGTTTAGATAGATTGGGGATGCAGTCGCATTGCACAGTAGCGATATCGTGGGAAACACGGGTGTTCATATTCCTCCTCTAAAATATGTTCCGGAATTTTCAACGCGATTCGGGCAGTTGATTCAGACATTATTGGATCGGGTATCTCAAAATAGAATATGACGCGTGGAGGTTCTGATGTTGCCAAAGTCGCGCGGCAGACCTCCGCGGCGAGTTGGCGGCTAATTTACCGAAATCGCGCACCAAACGTGTCACTGCCGCCGCCACCTCGAGCTTGAGCCGCCCCCAATTTAGTTCCCGCAACGTCAACCCTGGACACGGAGGGCTTCCCCAGCGTTCACAGGGACCCGCGGCTTGCCCAAGCCAACAAAACAACACCCACCGGAATTCCAATTTATGAGACACCGGTGGAAGATGGCGTTTTAATCAGAAGTTACGAAGAAACCTCGTCCTTTCACTAATTACTCACCACAATGGATTCAAGTTACGAAGATGAAGGCCCCGGACCTCAGCTCTCAGTGGGGCTTTTACGGTCAATCTGGACCACCCAGCAAAACGACGACGATGATGCCTCATCCGACGGCGAGGACATCCCCGCAAGTTTCGCTATTGGTAAACGCAAGCGACAGGATTCTGAGGTGTTGCGTGAGTCGTCGCCCCCACTGTTGGATAACAATGCGAAGCCACTGAGTCCGTTCGAGTCGGTCAAATTGAAACGACCACAACGAGCGAAACGAGTGGCTACTGAAACGGCTCGCAACAGTCGGGGTCGAAAAGATATCTATGTTCTTCCAGACACACCTAAAACTCGGCAACGCTTCACTAGCAATTCGGGGCGGAATTCTATACCCAAAACCGACACTTTTAGCGATTTGGATAGCGAGCTAGATGAAGAGGGCAATTTAAGGGCAGCGTATCGGTCTGGTCGTGCAGAGTCTAATGCAGCGCACATTCGGGACGATGAGAAAGTTTCAGTTACTGGAGGGGGTTCCGAGTCCTGGTCTGAAGAGGAAGAAAGTGAAAATCCGCAGGACTATGATGACAATTACGGAAGTGAAGCGGAATTCAAAGATTATACCGGAAACAGAGGACTGAAACAAATCGAATATGCAGAATTATCCCCAAGTCTCAGCACTCCACGGCGTTCGTCCCGGTTAAAAGTGATGACTTCGCGCCCGTCGTATAGGCTTGCTAGAGCTCATCGAAGGCCAAACCAGGCGTTTAGATCGCCTAAATCGGCTGGGAGTAGACGACCAGTAACCAGACTAATGAAAAAAATGCTAGAGAGCGTTGAAGCAGGCGCGCCTCCCCATCGGGGCAGAGCTGCAGAGTCGGAGAATGGGGACAGTAGTGATGTTTCTTCGGCCGGGGAATATTCAAGGCATGAGGACTTCCAACAAGCCGGAAATCGTACGATTATATCCCCGCCCGAAAGCCATGAGAATGACGCAGGCGAAGAAAATGCAGTTGTCGATGCCGAGAACGAGCGTCGGATCGCCCCTGACATTGCGTCTGAGCATGAAGTTCAAATTAGGCGCGGAAGCGAAAACAATGAATCGGATTTCGAGGCGCAAAGCGAGCACGAGAGCGTCTCTAACATCAGTGATTTCGAAGATGGATCTCAAATGGAATCCGGGTCTAGAGAAACGGATGTTGAGGAGGTCCCTCTGCAAGATCCTGATGATGCAGACTTTTGGTCTGCCGCCGCGCTTTTTGGCCAACATACCAACTGGTCCGACCTTCTTGCGGGGGCCAAAAAGCTCATCCCGAGTCCCAACCTCACACAAAAGAGCCCTCTTCTGCGTAAACCACTAGCAGCGATCGCTCAAGCGAAACAACTCTACGCCAGAACAGGAGAAATTCGACAGGACTATCAAACGGTGCCGGACCGCTTGTGTGAAGCAGAAAAATCCAATGTCCAGGAGGTCGTGGACCAAATATCTCACATCTTATCCAGAGTCCGTCTGATTTTCGATGAGAAGGGTGACCTTGTTACTGATAACCGTGCGCTGAAGCGAAAACGGCAAGCCGTCCATGAAATTGCTGTCTATGCTGTACCGGGGCTAATAAGCTTATTGAAATTATGCCTCGCAGCACACTACATCAATAGTGAGCTCTCTATTGACGGAATGAAACAGTTGACACAGCTGCTGCAATCGCTTTCCCTGTTGTGCGAAAAGATCCAGCCCAAGTTTTTCCGGCCGTACATCCATTTCGGAGACACTCTCCGGCAGATTAGAGTCGTGGTTCGTTTCTTGTGGACGGTTTTTGATAACCAATCGAACCAGCTACAGGCCAAGCGGCGACTGGAAAGATATAACAACATTCAGCAGAAAAGGGTTGGGCCTCGTCGAAATATGCAATACAAGCGCCCGCATAGTCAAGAAGTAACCCTGGAGCCGACAGATGATGAGCAGGATGGTCATGTTTCCATCATCTCTATTGATGATGAAGACTCGTCAAACGAGCTGCCATCTGAGGGACCAGACGAGATTCCCTGGACGACAGCGGAGAGCGAAGCGCTCGTCACCGGTTTAGAGAGATATCAAGGTACCGTGCTCTTATTTTGGATACGTAGGCCAAACACAACCTCATTTGTAGCATGCTAATCAATTTTTTTTTACAACAGGCCTCGATCGGTATACCATGATACTTCGCGACTTCAGGACAGAGCTGAGTGGTCGAACCATGGAAGACCTGCTCGCGAAGGCGCGGGAGATTCGAGATTCATATGTTGCTGCGATGCGGCTTGATAATCTTACCCTAGACCCGCGACAGTGGAGCTGGCTCTTGGAAGTTTGAGTGAAACTAGTACCTTTAAAATCATTTCGGTATTTATTTTACGGAACATGTCATTTCCTTGCATATCTTCTATGTGTGACGGAGTGTACACATCGCCAGAGCTTCGACCATCACCACCCCGATCTGGTGTATTCTTGCTGCGCAGGCGTTCCTGTCGACATCCTAATTTACCCGTGGTGGTATAATTTGAAGCATCTTCCCTATGGCTTAAGGACCAAGCAACGGCACTATCAATGGATGATACACTTCCGCGCTTGCCCTCTCAGACGTCAATCCCCCATCCGAACAGCTTAGCGCAGAGCCTGAAAAGGAGTCACTGTTCACGAATTACAACATCCATAGACTGTGCTCGAAGCATGACCTATCGTGCGATTACCCCTGGTTCCACACAAACATAAAAAAAAGATGGCTAGTTCGCAAACTCCTACGTCGGAAAGACAAACGGGTTTGCTCCCCGCCGTTCCCCGGTTTAACTGATCTGAAGGGTCGATGGTCTCGAGGGCATTGATGGGAGCATTGAATTGATTGGACGGAAGAATATGTGTCAATCCAAATTCATTGATTGAGGGATGATAATACATAGGATGAGTCAGCCATGTTCTATGCGGTTCTCGGTATATACCCAGGGATGAGAGAAGAGGTGTCGAAGGAAGTATTTTGGCGTATCTACGAAAGAGTATATAGGGGAAAGTGATTTGACCACTTCTTCCAGCCATTGAATACTGCAAAATCATCTATGGAACTCTTTAGCTGCCGAAAGGACTTTTTGTAACCAGTTAGCAAAATGGAAGTCCATATTAGCAGCGTTCCAAGATCGGGGTATGCGCAGGGCATCTAGGGGGAAAGTAGGTCTACATCTAGCCTTCACATCAGTGACAGAGAAGAGAGATAATTCGATTAGATCTAAAAATGCCATCGCAAATATACAAATATATACACAAAAGAGCATTCATAAAAATACAAACAAAGAATGAAACCAAAAAATTGCTATCTATTTACACAAAGCCATGAATGTATCCACCCCTTACTTTCTTACACCACGACCGTCTTCAACACCCCAACCAAAAAACACACCCACCCAGGCACATCCACCACCACGGACCGAATCCGATGCACAAACAACCACCTCCCCAAGTCCTCCGTACTCCTGCCGCCAGACCGATCCTCCACAATATCTCTCACCGGATACATAACCAGCGGCACGAACGCAAAATGCAGCACCGTAAACGTTAACCCGGCCACATACCACGCCCTAGCGCCGCGCGTCTGCAGGGTCTGCAGAGGATCGAAGTAGCGCAGATTGGCGACCGAGGCTGCGATTGTGAGGCCGTAGAGCGGCAGGAGGTAGCGGAGGG
>LDEV01002740.1:0-16070 GCA_001014755.1 Blastomyces silverae
CGACGACGCGAGGGCCTCTGGGCTGGATCGTGCACGCACGCTCCGGCGATAAGGGTTCTGATGCCAACTGCGGTTTCTGGGTGCGGCACGATGATGAGTACGAATGGCTGCGGACGCTGCTGTGCACTGAAAAGGCGAAGGAGTTGTTGGGTGGGGAGTGGCGAGAAGATGGGACGATGAGCATTGAGCGGTTTGAGCTACCTAAGTTACGCGGGGTGCATTTCCTATTCCGCAACTTGTTGGATCGTGGGGTTGGCGTAACGCGAACAGTGGACTTCTTGGGGAAAAATGTGGCGGAGTACTTGCGGGCGAGATGGGTGGAAATTCCGGTAAAGTTTTTGGGGAGGGGGAAGTTGTAGATATATTTAGTTTCTTCTTGTACTTAATTAGATTATTTGCATGTATGGTTCATCGAGTAGAATAGTTTCTTCACATTTTCTGTAGTATCCTATAGAATGTGTCGCAGTTCTGCAGATTACTTGTGAAGTACTGGTGTGCGTGGCTATCTCCTCCTCGAACTCCGCAGGCTACTCACAGGCGGCGCAGGATCAAATGCGTCGTCATCATCATCTTCAATATCATCGCTCATGACGCTGACGCTTCTCGTCGCCCGAGTTGCGGCAGCTCGACTAGGTCGCTTACCAACCATGGAACCTGTGCCTGGGTCACCAAGTGTTTGACTCTCGCTTATCTGTGACCTGGTGGATTTCGGCGGCGGCTTAGACCTAGTAGTTGCGGAGCTCCGAGTGGGAGCCTTTCTAGCTGCCGCAGTCGCGGTCGCGCTGGCCGTTGACCTTACAGCGGTTTGATTCCGCGCGCGGCTTGTAGCGGATGATGTTGATCTAGCCTGGCGCGGAGCAGGTGTTTGTCTGACGAATAGAGAGTCGGAGTTATCCTCGACATCCTCGCTAACATCGTCCAGCATGATCGCATCCGCCTGCTCGTCCTCGTCCTCGTCATCGGATACGGCTTGCCGACGACGGGTGCGGCTGCTGGAGCTGGTAGTGGAAGTAGCTGCTTTACGTGCACTTGTAGCTCGTGGTGCAGATCCTCTTGCAGCCCTACCCCCTCGACCTCTGCCTCGTCCCGTGGTGGTTGCAGCTCCTCTCCGGGGAGGAGGGTTCTCGTCCGCGTCTTCATCGACTTCATTATCGGAGACGATGAGGGCACCAGGCTGATCTTCCCAAGGGCCATCAAACTCGCTGTCCCAGCCATCAGGCTTTGGTTTAAACCTTCTCTGTCCGCGGGTACGCCGCTGACTGCCTTTGGCGAACATATCTTCCAGCTGCGCTCGGTATTTATCCATGGCAGCTTGAATAATGCTTCGCCCTTCCCCATCTCCATAGTCTATTTCATCATCCTCCTGTTCCTGGTCGAGAGCTAGGAGATGCTTTATTTGGCTCTCCAGCGACTCATTCACAAACATTTCCATCGCGTGTTTGTCGTCCTTGTCAACAAATTGGGAAACGGCATCTCCAAACGAGTTTTGGGGTAGAATAGTAAGTGACTGAGCAGTTAGGAACTCCCGCACCAGCTTTTCCACTTTGACTGTATCCAGTGAAGAGAGATGCGAGATAGCCGCTTCATCTGGTGCATCTGTCTCACCGCGACGGAGCGCTGTGCCGGCCTTCTTCTTGCGGTAAAATTGGACAACGTCGTTGACATTAGCAACTTTGCCAACGAACCTATTCGAAAACCGTTGGGGATTTTCGCAGTCAAAGCTCCCTCCACCAGGCGTTGAAACCTCGACTCTCAGTCGAACTAAAGGTAGTGGGATTTCAAGTTCCTCGTCATCCACATTCTCTTGTGCCTCAATCCAATCATTCTTCGCTTCCTCAATTAACTCCTCGACGACGCCCATAAGAAAACGGGTCAGTTCCGTGCGGTTATTCTCCTTCTTTGCGAGTCTCTGTGCTTCTTTCTCTTCATGGAGAACAATCTCCCTTGTGACGAAGGGTCGGACGCTTTTGAGTCGAATCGGTTCAGTCTTAAATTCACGCCCGGTAATGCTAAGGATCGCCACTTGTTTTGAGACTGCTTCTCCGGGGACCAATGAGGTGGCCACTGATGAACCTGGCTGCATAACATGGAAATTTGTTTCTGGGTTTAAACGAGGTTCGATGATACACTCGTGCTCATGGCCCCAAATGACAAGGTCAAGAAAATCGGGTAGGAAGTTTTCGGGAAGGTAGCCCGTTTCTGTATGTGCATGATGATTTTGGTGCACGCTCATTAAATTGAACCAGTCGGATTTTTGAAGTGATGGTTGGAAGAATTTGACTTTCCCGTCTCGGAAAGTTCTAAAAAGCCGCTCGTCTCGCACGTTACTCATGCCGTACAAGGCCAACTTCGTTCGACCCTTCTGAAGTAGGACTGGTTTCACTTGGATATTGTCTGACTCTGGAGTACGACCGTAGTAATTCACTAGACCGGAGACTTGTAGGATATCGAGGGCAGCTAGATGGCCTTCACCAGAGGGATCATCATGGTTGCCATGTATTGAAAAAACTGGGATGGCAACATTGATATCCATATCCTCGTAGTTGACGTGGTTAAATGCCCCCTGGAAAGTCTCGCTTGCGTCGCTCAGCATTTCCAGTTCGCAAGGCTTGTCGCCGTAACAGTTCATCCGTAGCGACCGCATGACCTGATACATGGACTTTCGGGATGGTTTGTTCTCATGGAACAAATCGCCAGCCAGGAGAACCATATCAACGTCCCGCTCCTTGGCTAGACACATTACTTCATGGAAGCTTTTCCAGCTATCATCCCCGCGAACTGGGTCACGCTCATTGTACCCGACATGATTGTCCGTTGAGACTAGGATACGAATAGTATCCGCGGCTAGTTTTTGGGATTTCTGTTAGCTCTCTGGTCGTGACAGGCTCAATCGATATTCGGCGCTGATTGTCTTACCTGTGAGGGAGGGCATTGTAGAGAACGTAATGTGAACAAAAATTTGTGGTCTATTGGGTCCCTCCAAAGAAGAAATCTATTGGATGTGTGTTGGAACAAACGGTTATCAGCCTCTCTCGTTATATGTGCTGGTGTCCAGTCGATTTATTTGCGCAAGGCAACAGGGGGTACCTGGAACAAATATCTTGCTGGGACGGTTCAGTTCATTCAGCCATATCGAGCATGGGGCTCAAGATACGCAACGATGATATGTGCCCATCGCCTAACTAGCTTGATACCGAATTAGATGCTATTTATTGTGTTTCAAGAAAGACTTCCCGTCATCAGTGTTCTTGTCGCGTCGTCGAGATTCGCGTGGCCGACGTGTAGTCATGTGACATACCGCACTCAGCTTACTCATCACCAACCCGCAGAGCCGCACCCGATCGCCCTTTTCTCCTTTTTATTTCATCCCTTCAACTTCAAACATCAAACCTGATTAGCAGCAGTATTTAAGCACACCATCAAGGTCTATTTTCTCGCGCGCATTACTCTAGACTGACCCGGAACCTCTCTGGCTCAGTCCTTCACTTTCTCCCTTTCCCTTTCCAACTTTTTATGCACCCAGAGCCCTCCCAAGCTTCTCATCCGGAAACTCGCGATACACAGTTTTCCCCTTACCCGATCCCATCTACCCAACATGGACTCCAGCAGCAGCATGATGAGCACCTCCCGTGCTATTTCTCTCCGGAGAATAGTAGGGATGGAGTGCGCGAATCCTCTGCAAACGCGGCTGATGAGGTCTCACCGCCCCCATCACCACTCGACCCTGTTGCGCGAGAACTGAACACCGCGTTCCCTGTGGATCGCGTCAGTAACCCTGAAAACGCTTTAACTCCTTCCCAGGAGGAAGCTAAAGATTCCGGGTTCGAAATCGCCGCTTCAAATGCCAATGGACTCTCTCACCAACCACTCGAGGACTTCCCTAATGGTACGCATAATATACTGAAACAATGTGAAACTAGCATAGGGCGATGCTAATTTAATTATATACAGAGGTTTTGACACATATCCTGTCTCACTTGCCGCCTTCGTCGCTCTCGTCAATGAGCCTTGTTAGTCGCCGCTTTTACACCCTCGTGACCACTCCTCATGCCTGGAGAATCGCATTTTCTCGCTATTTTCGGGGACCCGCAAGCCTGAGGGAAGACACCCATACAGAAGACTACGAACTTATCCTTGCGCAGAGGCGTACCTTTTCCAGATTGACGGCACTGGCATCCTGGCGAAATGAATACATCCTGCGAACCAGACTGCTACGGGCCCTTTCCCGGGGTAAGCCTGCAGAACCCAAGCCCCCTTCGCCGCACGGCTCCACCAGGCATCAATCTGCGCATACTGCAAGCGCTGTGGTCACATACAGTTCAATGTGCGTCTACCCAATTACTCATATTGACGGAACTTTTGGTTCGCCATTGGACAACAAACCGCCTCTGTTTATCCATGGCGCTGCCGAACAGGGAGTTGCTTCCATGAGCGACCCTACCTCTGGCAAAACTGGCACCGGCACTTGGGGTCTCTCCTTCCCTCAGATGTTTAAACATTTTTCCGATATTTTCCCCGGTGAGGCTGAATGGGGTCTAGGTCCGGGCAATATGGTGGGTATGCCTAATGTTATGGATGTGAGCCAGCCCTACGGCATGGTTTATGGAGAAGCTTGTCCTCAAGGGAGAACCTATTATTTGCCCTCAAGTGAAAAGCATGGTCGTTTTTTGCCTGGGGCGGACACCACCTCTCGGCCTCATCTTGGTATCCCCAGCACAAGCAGCATCGGAACTGCAATTTGTTCTGTCTGGATAGCCAAATCTCCTCAGATACTCAAGATGACGAATGGTCTATGTGGTATTCTCTGCGGCTCATCGTTGGGCATACTTACTGCATATGCATTGGGACCTAACCCTTCATACGACCAACGTTTTGAACGTGGCCAGGTAACCGCCAAATGGGCTCTGTGTCCAGGGATTCCTATAATTGCGATTAGCGTTGACGAAAATTACTCTGCTAAACGTCGCTCGCACCACCGCGTTTGGGCTGTCGTTTTGAACTCATTAGGTGAAGTGTTCTACCTGACGGATATTCCTCATCAAGTGGGGTTGACACCCAAACCAAGCGTTGAGGAGCTCGACAGGATTGCTTGGGAGACTGGAAGAACCGTGCGCTGGGAACTTATAGAAGCCACTCGGCGGGTTGCTCGACCTGACCCTTTTAATAGACTTTTGGTGGATGGGAGCTACAGTCCAAGATCCTCCTCGAACTCTATGGGCCTTACCAAAGACCAGATTTCTGCGGAAACCGTAGAGATAGAGAAATTTCTTGCTTTTAAACCAAAACATTTTAGAAATGTCTGTGATGGTTGGGACATGAGACGAAAGCTGGAGGTTGATTTCGCTGGGGACAATTATCATAACTCCGGAGAATCCGTTATCGTCCTTAACTGCGGCTTTGGAGAGCACCAGACTAGCTCGATCCAAAGATTCATGCGGCAGAATGTACATGTTCCTATTCCTCAGTCTTCTGACGAGGCTTACCCTTCGATATTAGCGACTGCAAGCCAGTCGATTTTCGGGGGCACCCTTGGCTCCGGTTCAGCATCGTCGACCACTCCGGCCTCCCTGAATTCCGAGCGGCCAGCAGAAACGGAGTCTTCCCTTGCGATTGAATGGCGAATATCTGATTTTGTCTTGGAAGAACAAAAGCCGCCTCAAATCACTGCCAGTGCTTTAGACGTGTCGACGTTTGCCCAGTTGACTACATGGGAAGACCCATTAATTGGAATGAGTGGAGGATCCACTACATCCTCTCAATTGTCTTCTCCCTTATCTTCGATGAGCCAACAACTATCGTCCCCCGCGGATATTCCGGGAAAGCGGGCTGCTTACATGGCCGTTGGTACCGCCGCAGGCTCGGTTTATGTTTGGGATATAAGAGCGGCTGCTTCTCAGACGCCGGATATCACAAACAAGGTCTCGCCGCTTCGAATTATTCACACAGATTCCCCACAGGTGTCCTGTGTCGCATTGACTTCTCTCTACCTCGTTCATGGTGGGAGTGATGGATTAGTTCAGGCATGGGACCCGCTCGCATCGTCTACGCAGCCTATTCGAACGCTAAACTCTCGCTTCTCAACGAGAGCTCGCCGTCGTCTGCTGCAAGCAGAGACTTCTGCCGTGGGGGTAGGGCACAACTATTTTGCAGCTGGTGCTATTTGCCTAGACCCTGACCCAACAGTACTAAGAGGCATTGTGTCCCTTGGTAGTCACCTTCGGTACTGGTCGTATAGTTCATCCGCAGCCGACCAATACAAAAGCAACAAGCGTCGACTACGTCGTTCTCACCGAGGATGTAATAACTCTCCAGGTACCCAGCGATTCAGTAACAGTGGCCGAGGCGCCCTGCAGGACTATATTGCGAACGAAAGATACGAGCTGGAGCGACAAAAGAAAGCCGATCAAAAGGAAAGGGAACTTCTAAGCGGTCGGTTCGGAATAGATCTTCTTGGGCCCGATGCTAGCGAAGAGGAACTACTTGCCTACGCGCAGATGTTAAGCGAGGAATCGTATACAAGCGACGAACGCAAAAGACGGGGTAGCGAAAGTAGTGCTGGCGGTAGTTCTTCGAGCGAAACTATATCCCCCGATGATAATTCGAATACACACCAGTTAACATCTACAACCTGCTCGTCCTCGACTCTCGACACTGTTACCGAGGAGTTAGATCCAGATATCGCGGAAGCTATCCGCCTCAGCCTTCTAGACGGGTCTTCATCTTCATCGGCACCAGACCGTCCGTTCAGGTTAAAAGACATGTCCAGAGGGAGCTTGTCGAATGGTGTAGAAGGCAATATGAAGCAAGAAATCGATGATCTGGAATATGCGTTACAACTTAGTCTGGTGGAGGAAGTGAGCCGGAGAGCAGAGGATGGTGAACCTTCTACAGGGGATATGGAGGATGGGGATGAGTATCCGGCGCTTGGTGGAGCGTCTTCACCTAGCATGCGGAAGGGGAAGGGGAAAGCAGCTTAGTAGAGTGCGGTCGTGGTTAGATTTGTGTTTCTTGGTTAAGTTTTTGTCCATTCGAGTTGTGTGCAGTGTTTGTTGTTTTGTGATGTTGTATCCCCAAGTTGACTTGATTTCCTTGACTTTTTTTTTTTCTCTTTCATTCGATACCGAAGAACACCCTACGCTTGTTTTTTGATTTAATAATCTTAGAAACCTGGCTTTCTCGTAGCTGAATTACACTTATCACTTTCTCTCTATTGGCTCAAATCTCGTCTGTATTTTCCAGCCTCCTAAGCTGCAGGACAGACGCTATTGACCCCTAGTCCATGTATCGCAAGTTCAGGGGGTATGTGACGAGTCAGTGGAAACATCAAACAAACAGTGAAACATTAATCTATAAGAATATCCTCGTGTCCCTTTGATCTGTATTTATGTTTCGCCACCAGGGGTTAAACACGAGGTGATTGGTTTTTGTGTGCGCGGTTTGTTCTACCTTGAAACAATACATTTCGCCAGTCGCAACCACCGTATCGGGGTTCCGACAAGATAATACAAGTAAAGAAGTAAATTGCGGATATACGCGATGAGAAAAGTCAAAAGTTTTTCAAAGGAAAGAAAAACTGAATTAACTAATATAACAGCTGGAAATCACGTGGGAAATAGTAAGAGAGAACTTTAACAGATACATTCACAGTTTCTCTACACCATCAGCAGAGCCAACCCAGCCAGAACAGCGGCGAGGGAGAGAGCATTAGAGCTGGACACGGTGTTGGCAGCAGCCTTCTTGCTATTCGTCGCGCCACCCGGCACACCAGAGGTATTCTCACCGGGAAGGTTGGACTGGAAATCTTCGAGCTTGTTAATCTCTAGACCTTCCAGCACACGGCCTTCCCTGTCATAGACCTCATATTTCGGCTTGGTATCTTGGACCTCGACAAGCTTGCCCTTAGTTGGATTGCGGATGCCGTTCCTAATCATCTCAGGGACGCTCTCAGGTGCCTCTGGGATGTCGAAGTCGTCCTCGAAGTATTTGGTGTCCTTGATGAGACCGGGGGAGCACTTGGGGGGCTTGGCGTTGGTGGCGACCGGGTCGAGGGATTCAAGGAGAGGGATGTCGATTTGGTTGTATTGCTCCATCAGGTTGTCGTAGTCGACGAGGAGGGTCGCGGTCTTGTTGTCGTTCAACTCAACGAGACCGTAGTTGTTCTTCTCCTGGGAATATTCATAAACCAGGCCACCGCCCAAAGCCTTGGTCATTTCCGGTCCGTAGAGAGCGCCGACCTCGGTGAAAACGCGGGGTCGGACTTCGTTGCAGCCGTACTCGGAGAAGAAAACGGGGAGGGAAGTCTCAGAGAACTGTTCGACGATCTTGTCATAGCCACTGGTGGTGTACGTAGCGTTGCCGCACCAGGAATAGGAGTTGAGGCCGAAGAAGTCGGAGCGGGATTCAGGTGAGTCTTCGATCTCACAGGCCATGTAAGCCCAGGTGTCCTCCAAAATCTCACGAATATCGGCGGCAGAGTAGCCAACGGGGATTTGACGAGGAGCATGGTTGGCAATGTACTGTTTCATATCACGTTGGACAGCCTGGGGAAATCGAGCGAGTGTGAGTAAACAACGGTACAGATAAACTTTTTTTGCATGTAACTGTGGGAGCGACGGGAGCTATGCAGACTTACCCGAATGTAAGCAGGAACCTCCTTCACGGCTTCTTCGTTGATGACTTCATTCCCGCCGAAGAAAGCTAGAGTGTTCGGATAGTCCTTGAAAGCCTCGATGACACCGAAGACACGTTCCATGTATCCCTTGTGGTAGGTGGATCTGGGATCGGCGCGGTTCAAGCTCTGGTGGGCGATGGGCGAGTTGACATCGAGGATCAGGTAGATGCCAGCGGCATTGAAGATGGAGACGCAAAGATCATGGTTGGCTTCGGGGTTGAGGTTGTAGATACGAATAGTGTTGGCCTGTGCTGTCTGTGTTAGTGACGCTATACGCAAGAAGAAGAATAGAAATCATTATTATATAGGAGTATAACATACACCCAACCGTTGAAGAAGAGCGGCATCACGCAAGCAAACATCGGCATCAGTGAGGGGATCTTCTCCGTTCTCCGGGTTGTAACCAGCGGACCCGCCTGGCTGGTAACTGTGGGCGCGTCGTCAGCGGGTGTATAGTATAGTAGTAATATGGCAAGCGACCTACTCGACACCGATGATCTGGAACCGCTTGTTCGATCTGGAGTCGACAAACTGCGAGCCCTCGACCTCGATGGGTGTGACCGCAACGACGGTGGAGGCCAGCAGGGCAACGAGCGCCGTAAAGACGCGAATCTGCAAGGCAAGGATGAAAACTTGGTTAGCCGATGATATTTAGAGAAAAGTGGGTTTTTTATGACAATCACTCAGGGAATCAGTCAGTCAGTCAATCACATACGAGAGTCATGCTGGGAGTAGGGGAAAAACGACAATTGTTGCTGTCGTGGGCAATGTAGAGGGGTATTTGGCAGGGGAATTAAACCAATGAAAGAAAAAGGGGGAGAGAGAGTGAGGTTGAAAAGAAGAAGAAGAAGAAGAAGGAGAAGAGAAAGTGACGAAAGGGGAAATAGTGAGGTTGAAAGAAAGTTGTGTTCCATACATTTAATAAGATAGGACCAAGCAACCAAGCAACCAAAGCACGCCTGTTCCCGCTCCAAGGTTCCCCTTTCCCCTCCCTTTTATTTAGTTACATAGATCAAATCAGACGCAGCCAATGGCCATCATTGACCCATCAATTGACCCATCAATCCCACCGCCCTAGCCAACTATGTATGTAATGTTAACTGCCAGCGTTAAGCCCAGCATCTTCAAGAACATCCCAAGCGTGTTTCGGCGCTATCACAGCAGGGTGACACATGTTTCAGGCTAAGAGACAGTGAGAGTGAGGTGGTGCCGCCCATCTCTGATTTGATTTCTCCGCCCTCCATCCCTGAGTATCAATTCATCATATCTGGATTACACCTGTGGTGGGTTACCGCTCAATAGGAGGAGGAAACCTTCCAAAATAATTCCCCGTTGACTATTTACTCCGTATTCCGTGATCGAAACCCACAGGCCAAAAAAGTTAATCCAGGGGAAACATTTCCATTCCATCACCCAGCAACTGATCAGCGGATGTTTCACGCTACCAAGTCTGTACTGTACTGTACAATGATGATTTTTAATATTAAGGCATCCAGTATAAATGAAAACAGACTACCCTCTTCATATCCATTGCGTCTAGAATAAATGGATACTATCATAATAAAAGTACATGTACATCCAAACAACCCTTCCACAGCTCGAAGTGATGGAACCAGAAGAGAAAGAAGCAAGACGTGGAAAAATGATAAATGATTAAAAAAACGCAAGCATGGCGATCCAGCAGGAGGTATGCAGTGGTGGTACCCCGCCTGAGAAATTTAATGGAGAAAAAACTCAGCCCGCGCTCCAATGACCGCTGCCGGATGCAAAATGTACCATGTTGACTGAGCAAGTTGATGTGTGGGGAGGAAGTGTACAGTGAACAGTACAATTCAAGGGTAAATATACAATATATAGGGGAGAGAGAGAGAGGGAGAGAAATCATGGGGGAGCGACAAAAGAAACAACACAAAAGGGAAAAAAAGGTCATGAGTTCCAATAAAAAGCCTATCATCAATGCGGAAAATGCGGACCAAAGGACAAAACAGGGTGAGGACGCCGACAACCGTTTTGGTTCGGCACATATAATTGTTTATCCAAAGTTATCAATTCCATTTGTTGATCTTTGTCGATTATCGATTTACTTGTCGAAATTTGTCGACTTTTTATTCTACCCCTTGCTGGTCCGCTCCTCCGCTGCTGCTCCCGGCCGTGCTTCCACCTGTAAACGAGCCCAATTGGAGTGTGGTATCCTGGCCCACCATCTCAGCCAGGATCTCCAGCACGTCCTTGGGAACCGTGGTGTCGTAGATGGCGATCAGGTCCTTCGGTTGCGGATACACTTTGAGAGCCTTGTAGAATGCAAGGGCTGCTTCGAAGTTACTCAATCCTGAATTGTACCAAGGTACCGTTAGTGAGAAACAATTACAACTGGCTTAAAAGACGAGCTACAGCATGTAGGAAACGCATACCCTCAGCAGCTAATTGTTCGCCCTTCGAAATCTGGCCCATGAAGTATCTCTCCTTGTCATCAGGGTCGGTAGGGAAGCCCTCCGCCTTCGCCTCCGCGACGGCTTCTTTAATCTCGGCTATTTGACGCGCGCCTTGAGCCGCTGATTCTTCGCGGACTGCCCTGGCCAGCCGTCGGTTGTCCCTTTTCAGATTCCTTCGGAATTCAGCGTCGGAATGTCGCTTGTAATCGAAATAGAGAGCATATGCTGTAGCAGGGAAATATGAGTGGCTTGTTTATACTAAGAAAATAATTTGAAAGGAACAAGACACTTGAGATGCAGAGTTCACGTACCCAGAAGACCGGTCACAATGGTGCCTGCAGAGGCAGCAACTATAGCCGTCGTCTTCATATTCGAATTCGAAATGGTGTGCGTTCTCCTGCAAATATACCCAGTCTACGTAGACTAGATGGAGGGAGAGGGCTGCGAGGGACAAGGAAGAAGTTGGAAGGGCAGTGGTCGCAACCCCTGTTTGTTCGCAAGAATAGACGTCTAGTAGCTCGATAGGTACAATAGCAGTACGAGGAGAGTTGCTCGTTTTAGGATGTTCCAATCTCGGTACCGGTGTGGTGGTTTGCTGTTTCTTGATCTTTTTCTTGTAAATAGTATCCGCGTTGGATCTTGAATCGGGCAAATTTTTTGGAAGCTTGAGCCTGCATGACTAAGCCGAACTTGGTCCGCCGCTTATTAAGGAGTCAAATGCAACGACGACGTCAAAAGCACTCGACAGCAAAACACCTACGAAGCCATATAGAGCTGCGACACCTGCGAATAGTAGGCATTGGAATATATCCTGCCTGATTGCAGCCGTGGTCGCTGTTGCTGACATGAAAATATGGACGGAAGGGGTTTGACTCTCCGGAGCAAGGGATCCAGACGGCCTCAGATCAGCGCTCCCCAGCCCATCTCCGACCCTCGCTCGACCGCAAGTAGCAGCAATAGGCCTCCTCCTCCCGCTGTGACCGCTGCTGTTTCCATTCCTTCTACTGCGTCTGGTAAGTCTGGCGTAGCAGATTCGTCCCCTCCTCGAAAAACACAACCAAGCGGTGCCACCTCGGACCTCGTCAAGCGGCGATACTCTGCTCGATACAACCAGCAACTCAATTTCGATATTCCGGATGTTCCGAGTCTGCCATCTGGTGTCGATGCGTTCAGATCGCAGAAAGCACCCGCAGCTGGCAATGACCTGCAAGCTTCTAGCCAACCCCTCCGCGTTGAGCTCAGTGCGTTGAGAGACCCTAGTCTACCAGTGGAAAAATGTACGTCTCCCTCAGGAAGTGCCTACACATATTTCTATATATTTCTTGTTCATCATTTCAAACTCTAAAACCTCTTGAGTCAGATGTCACGACTCTATTGGCAAATGCTTCCGAAGAAGACATTCGAGCGTATCAGGCCCAGCTACGGAAACTCAAGAACAGAACTTCCACAGATCTACAACAAAATGTCTACAGGAACCGCACCCAGTTCATCAAGATCAGCAAGGAGGCTGAAAAACTTAAGGGAGAGATGAACACGCTTCGTGGTCTCATGTCGGAACTCACCACGGCCCTAGGCCAGGCGAGCGCAACAAATGGCTCCAGTGCCGTGGCCACAGGCTTCGACGAGGCTTCGGCCGTCAAACGACATCCAAATCGTAGCTCCGTTGCTAATCTCGAAAGCATGTGGAATGTCCAGCTCCAAACGCTGTGGAAGACCGTCGAGCGATCTCAGAAATTCTTACCCGCTATCCCCGGTCGCCATATCGTGCTTGAAAGCGGCCAATGGGTTGAGCTTGATTCTGCAACGTGGAAACCTAAACGGCCCGTTCATATTGTCCTCCTCAACGACCATCTCCTTGTGGCTGCGAAGAAACGGAAAAGAGTAGATCCGAATAGCCAGAATATGAAGGGCCCTGCGCCCACAAAATTGGTTGCGGAGGAGTGCTGGCCGTTGCAGGATATCGATATGATAGACCTCGCTACTAATCTCGACGCAAATGGAATGAACCAACACGTCGAGGAGCGAGGAGTTCCAAATGCTGTTAATATCCGATATAACCAGAAGTCGTTCACCTATCGAAGCGACAAACGGGACGGCAATGCCAAAGTTGATCTCTTAATGACATTTCGCAAAACGCTCGAGGATTTACGGAAGCTCATGCGGACAGAAACTGAATCTAGCTCTAAGACTCCTGACCCTTCAACCAACAGCTTATCACTGTCAAGAAGCTCTCAAATTTTCGATAGTAGGACCGCGTCCCGCGATAAACTCGATGTACTCATCGATGTCGACGGGAAGCAGCAAAATATGAGATGGATCGAAGGTCAATTGGACGAGCTTGACATTGATGCCGCCCTGCAACGCTTCGACATCGCAGTGTCGCGGGTTGAGCAGCTGCGAAAACTCGCAAAGAGTATAAAAGGGAACGTAACAGCCCAGGATATCATCCTGTCAAAGATCGATGAACGTGCCACAAAATTGGCGGAGGCCATCCTCCGTACCTTGGTGGACACTCATTCATTCCTTGCAGCAACCAAGACAAACATTTCCTGGCTTTCCCGCCTAGGCTTCGACGATAGAGCACGCGAAGCCTTCTTACACACCAGGACGGAAGTAATCACAAAGCGCGCACGGTATTTTACCCACACTTCCTCCTCTCCTCTCCTACCCCCACCCCCCCCTCCCCAAACAAGAACCCTAAAAAAGGCCCTTAAAACTAACTCATATAACCAGCCAATGCGTTTTCGAAGGCGACCTACGACTGTACATCTTCCAAGTATCCTACGTCTATTTCACACTGATAAAAAACACGATCGCCATCTACCAGCAATGCTTCCCGGCGCCCATGACTAGCGCATGCATAAAATGGGCCAAAGAGCACTTAGACGGCTTCAACGCAATTCTTGTCCGACAATTGAGCAGCGTGGAGCCTGAGAGCTCTGTTTGGCAAGGCTGCATGGAGACCGTGCATGAGCACGCCGCGTTGCTACTGGAGGTTGGGGTTGATTTTAAGGATTTAGTTGGGAAGGGGTTACCCACGAGCACAGCCGTGAACACCGCCCCGAGCACAGGGGGGGAGAGGCCATCGTCTCCTTGACCAGTTAGTGTGTTTAGTCAGCCAGTTGTTGAAGATGGATATCACCCGGGGTTCTACCAGCCCTATTGGAAAAAAATAATACCCCGCTTTTCGCTTGGTAGGACGCGGCTGTTTTAACTTTTGCATGAAGATTTTAGTCTTTACGACCCACTTACTTCGCTTTTTATTAACCCCAAATTCTTTTTTGATATTTTCTTGTTTCTAGGTCTAGCAACGCAAAATGAGGAGGAAAGCTGGCATTTCTTCAACGAAGGCAGGGTCCATTTTGAATTAAGGATTTAATCATTGTGGGCTTATCCTATATTACATCTGCACCATACCCCTATTTCATACTGTATTCCTTTGATATCCGCTATATATTGTCCTGTTGTCTATTGTATCTAGCTTGTTCGTCTCCACATGGCAGTTCCATCAAAAGGATTCCAATACTTGTTCGCCAAAGTTATGTTCTAAATGTGATCTCTATGGATTATCTATATTTAATCTAAGCTCTATAGCAATCAAATTACACCAAATATATGTACAAAGTATATATCACTCTCTAACCCACTCATAGGGGGATATAAAACATCTATGAAATTGAAATCATAAGAAAAGAATCAAAATGGTCAACAGAAGTCAACGTCAAATCACATCACATCACGCGCAACACCTCAACTTCTTTTTCATCCCCCTCAACGAACCCACCCTTTCCCTCAGCCGTAGGGTTCCAAATCATCTCCCACGCATCCACCGCCACGGATTCTTGAACAGCCAACTGACCAATCTGAAAATCCATCACCAACCCCGCCTCCTCCGTCGTCCTAGCGGGAGTCGGCAGGCGCATCCACTGACCCACGATATCGGGCACCTCCTCTTTGACATGACTGATGACGATCAGGGCTTGGTGGTCAGCGATGCCGGTGTGGCATAGTTTCGGGCCCGACGAGGACGGTGGCGGGGGTAAATGCCACACATTCGCGTAGTTGGGTGTTCTCCTGGTGCCGCTGCTGGCCATGTGCAGCTGCTCGCCGACTTCCAGAAAGTGGAGACATTTGTCGCGTAGGGAGGACTGCATGCTAGAGAAGGCTTCGTCGAGGATTATCAGGTCTGGTTTGTGGATGAGGGCACGCAGGAAGAGAGTGAGGCGCTGTTGGGCGGGCGTGAGGGATGAGAAGGGGAGGGAATCGGCCCAGGAGGTGGTTGTTTGTATTTGGTCGCTGCACGGGGCGGCGAAGTCAGGGTTAAGATCTGCTTCGAAAAATCGCAAGACCGCGTCTACATCCATGGCGCGTTCCGGGGTGAGATTTGGCTTCGAGAGGAAGGTCTCCGCCCAGGCTGATTCGATAGAGGAGCGGATGGAAAGGTGTCGAGGGAAGAAGGCGTGGATTTCCGGGGACGAATGGCCTATGCGAGACTGTAGATCGAAAATTGATATCCCTGGCTTTCCGGGTTCGGGTAGACGAGAGCGGCCAAATAGTTTGATGGGTTGCGAGTATGTTTGCGGGTGGTCCGAGGTGATGAGCGATATGAGAGTCGTCTTCCCCGAGCCGTTCGAGCCAAATACACCCCATCGCTGTCCGCGATGAACCTTCCAGTATAGCCCTTCCTTCGTCGTGCGGCCATCGGCTACTTGAGTCCAGCCGCCCAATACCACCTTGTCGCCATATTTGACATGAACACCATCCATCTCCACGATTGGCTCACCTAGGGGGGTTATTTTTTTGTCCACTTTTTCAGCTTGTTCATGCAGCAATCCCATTTCATGAAGAATGTTGGCAAAGTCATCAAATTGGCCATTTTTGCGTAGCTGCTCTAACCTGTCATATTCCCTACGCTGCGAAGGCGACAGGAGGTTGTAACTTTGTTCCTCGTCGATGTTGCGGGCGGC
>LDEV01002740.1:16219-27129 GCA_001014755.1 Blastomyces silverae
CAAGCTAACTTTTGAAATTCCAGAATTATCATCGCCGGTTCCTTTCACGAGAGTGGATTTTGCTTCTCGAGCGGCCACAGCCTGCCACAACTGGAGAGTGCGGAATACCTCATCACGAGTGCCTTGAAGGGCAATGGTATTATCCGGCCCCAAGAGGACTATCTGAGAAACCCATTCCGGAATTGGATCCTGTGGCCTTAAAGCTAGAACAATACGAGGCGCTCCGCTTAAGGTAGTCTGACGGAGCAGGTGGGATAAAACCGGGACAGTTGATCGATCCAGGCCCACTGTGTAAATGATGAGCATTGGCTTAATGTTTCAGATAGGATTTTCCCAAGTCGCATTCTGGGGGAAATAATTGTAAAGAACTCACTGAAAGGCTCATCCAGAAGCAGAACTTCTGGCTTCATAAGAAGGGCTTTTGCGATCCTAGCCCGCCTTGTTTGCCCATTACTTAAGTTGGCCACTGGCATATCAAGAAGATCCTGCAATTGGAAATCTCGTATGATCTTATTTAGATGCTCATCACTTTCCGAATGTTTAATGCTTCCATCGTCTAGTAGTTCTTCCTTTTCCCGCACAAGTGGATTCAGGGACATCTGATCCTGCAGATACTGCCGAAGCGTGAAATCCGTCTCCTCCCTTCTACTTTCATATCTCGCGCTCATGTATGAACCACGAATGCCCCCAGCACTTTGTTTTTGATCACCATTGAACCCAACATACTGGATCGCATGAGCCGCGTCGTGCGAAGAAGAACGTGAACCTTTCGCCCGCGCTGCTCCAAGCGCTAAGAGGTACGGGAATGAGCGTGCGGTTGGTGGGATGCAGATATACCGACCGCGAAGAATGTCAAGGAAGGTCGACTTGGCGGACGAGCCTATGACGGCGCAATGTTCCAAGGACGGACGCTCTCCGGCTCTCGCTGGAATGTGAGACTTGAGAGAAAAGGTCAAGTTAGGGTATAAGGGCGGATTGTCCTTCTTAGGGGAATCCCAGGTGGGATATTCGCGGTAGAAGGTCGCGTTAGTAATGCTAATGATTGGCGGATATGCCGCGTGGTATACGGAAGAAGATGACCGGTCTCCTTCTCGCCTTGCCGTCCCATTCTGCAATCCTATCGAAGCTTCGTCCGGCCTTATACTGTTCGGCGGACATTTCGCTGAAGAGAACAGGCGGACCAGGTTGTATGACACAGGAGTAATAGCACCACCAGACCGGATGGAGGCTGCTATGAACTTCAACATGCCGCTACCCAGGCCTTGGATATCGCCCATCCACCAAACCCAAGCCAATTATTAAGTATCTATATTTCCGTCCTCACACATTTGAGGTCGACATTGTTGATGTCGGAAATCCTTCACGTGACTAAATGTACATCGACTGCCAAGACAACCGTGTTGATGGTCTCGATATTTAAACTGTCCAAACGTGCAAAATTTCCAGCTGGTGTCCCAGTTGTTACGATATTAATTAAAATGATTTTTATTTCGATAATGAATATTTTAAAGATACTCCGATGGTAATCAAACCCTTCTTGAATTTATTTATTTCCCCAGCCACGCTTGATCAGGGCAGCAGCACCAAAGAATAAGCACATAAACAAATTGCCAACAAGGGAAGAGAAAAAGGAAAAAAAAAGACAAAAAGGACCATTGAATCTAAAAGGAAAACGTCACTCATGCGAAAACAATCGTAATGCTCAAACAAAAAGAAAGGAGAGAAAGCAAAGGGGCTGGTGACAGTGGTGAGAGAGACTGAGCTGCTCGATTATCATTGTCGGCCGCTGCTCCATTATCATTGTCGGCCAGTCAGGCGTTAAGCGAAGCAAATGCTCTACCAGGTTTATCGACACCAATAGAGGCAGCACAGCCAGCCTTCTGATCATTCTCACATCTGCCAACAGCGAACAGAGTCTTGCCGTCCTTCCCGCCAAGCTCTAGATTGCTGGGTCCCTTGACACCGGGGGTGGTGATGTATTGCAGAAGCTTGCCGCTGGGGTCAAGCTTGGCGATTTTCCCCCCGGCGTTGAGCGAAACGTAAAGGTTGCCATCAACATCTGTGCGCATGCCATCGAGATCTGTACCTTTCTCTGCATGGCTGAAGTCGTGGAAGACGACTGGGTCCTGTTCGAGAAGTGCACCTGTCTCTTTGTCCAAGGCGAACTTGAAGACTTTGAGGCTACCGACTGCGCCCTTGACGTTTGCGGCGGAAGTGAGATAGAGGAACTCGCCCTTGGGGTCCACTTCGATGCCGTTTGTGCGATGGATGTCTGCCTTCTTGAGGATTGCAGGGCTAAACTGGGTTGCCTTGTTGCCATCACACGTCCAGAGATCACCATGCTCGCCGGCAATGGAATCCGTCTCGTACTTTTGGCCGGAGAGGTAAATCAAGCAGTCTCTTTTGGTGGAAACGGCGAGGTCATTGGGTTGGAGCATCTTAGCGTTCTCGCAAAAGACGGAGACCTTCTTGGTTGCGACGTCCACGGACATAACGCGTTTGTTCTGGGCATCTAAAATGACAATGGTGCGTTAGTATTACTGGAATGGAAACTATATGTGGCAGGAATTTGTATATATATATATCGAGAATTGAATGGCGTACGGAAGATATAGCCAATCAAAAGGAGATACTAACCTGCTATAAGTACTTTTTTTCCTTTCTTAACGAATCGCGAGCCGGCAAGGAAGGTATCCTTTGCCCCTTTGGCAATAACTATAGGATCTTGACCGGCAACGTTGCCCACTCCACCATCTGTCTGGTGGAAGAAGCCGAATGAAGTAGGGGTCGTCGTTGCGCCCTTCCCGCTGAAATCCACCGCAAATACATCGCCAGCCTTATTGACGGAGGCGCCTTCAATAGAAGCGCCAAAGGCACCCCCGAGATCGAGCGGCTTAGCTGCAGTGGTTTTAACATTTGCCGCATCATCTCTTCGCACAAGTCTAGAGGGATCTAAAGGACTTGAGAAAGCTGCGGTGATCAAGGAAGCTGCGATTGCAAGCTTTAAAAATGGATTCGGGGTGCTGTGCTTGGCCATGGTGGGCAGAGATAGTGTATGCACGTCTAGATTAATTTTGAAGAAGAGATCGTTCGAACAGGATAAGGAGGCAGCAAAAAAGTACAAAAGTTTTGATTCTTGAAAATGAAGGGAAATCAAGAAGTGCACCAGGCGCTCTTGATATATAAACTGCTTAAATGTGAATGGCGAAAGGGAAATTGAATAGATATTGAATAGATATTGAATAGAGGAAGACAGTGGATACAGGAGGAAGCAGAAAGAAGCAGTTAATGTAACGGAAGAGGAAAAAAAATTATTTAAAGAGAAAAAGTGACTGGGAAGGAATAAATAAGGAGATCCAGTCCAGCTATATTTATCCCATCCTCAGCCCCCCGCGATCTGCTGTTCAACCCAGCCTGCTAAGCCCTAAAGGATATGACGGGGATGATCCCTCTTGTTGCTCAGCGGCCCAACAAACCGGCGAATTGCGAGCTGGGGAACGTGGAGTGCAGGGACTTTGCCTGCTCCTAGCACGGAGAGTTTCAAGTGTGACATTTTTTGTTTTCTTGGGAACAAACGCCCCCCCCGTCCCCGTCCCTGTCGTCCCCCGAAAGCGGGTCTTTCATAGAAGTGTAGAAGTGCCACAGCCGCAGACGGCTGGTAATAATAATCAATAATAAGCTGCCAGTTCTGCCCCAGACGGGCAACCTCGACAAGGAACAACTGGTTGGTTCCGGTTGAAATTGTGAAACGTGGACGCACTAGAATTCGCCCGAAATGCGCGCCAGGCCACCTTGAGCACAAAGTGACAAAGTGGTGAGCCCTCTCTGTCACTCAGCTTGAGAGGCTCAGCGAATAATGAACGACTTGTGCCTGGAACATAGTCATCCAAGCGCGAAAGTTTCAACTTCGACCCCTGGCCGATCAGCGACGCATTGCTATTAGTTGTTAGGTAGGGCAGGGATTGATTCCACCTGCGCAGCGGGGCGAAACCTTGAAACAGAATGGCGGCAAAATCCTTCGCGCATCAGACACACCGCAGCCAGCCAGCCAGCTGCGAGGGGTTCCTGGCTGCCGTGGGATGGGGGCACCAAACAGAAGGAGGTTTTAAGATAGCTGCATTCAACTCGTTCCGGGGGGGATGCTCTCAGCCAGTCAGCCGTTGTTGGCCTGTTGGGTGGCTGATGCTGCACAGTGAACAAACCATCAACAGCACTGCACTGCACCCAATGGGCGGAGCCATGAGAGCTACATACTAGCAAATAACATCCAAAAGGATGAGTTGGTCTGCGAGAGCGAACAAAGAGATTATTCATTGATGGTGTAGAAGGAGAACGGGAGTTGCATATCTAGGGATTTATTTGGAGGGAGAGCAAGTTGCCGTTGCCTTTTCCCGCCTATCACTGGGCAAATTGGTGAGAATTCACCAAACTGATTATTTGAATATTATCATTATCAATGACGAAGATATTCCTTGTCTGAAGTTCGCGCATCTCAGGACAAGGGAGCGAAGAAAGAAAGAAAGAAGAAAGAAAGAAGAAAGAAAGAAAAAAAACGGGATATCGGACTGGGGAAGAAACGAGATGGATCCACACCTCTTCATGACAGGGTTGGTATAGAATAGAAGTATGGGAGATATGCAGCTTTTTTTCTGCGGCATTGAATGTACAGTACAGTTACTACCCCCACAGCTGCAGTAGTAAGTGATCTCATTTACACCCTTGGGCTGGAATGAGACACAATGATGCACTGTTAAAATAATGCAGCAGTTCAGCAGTCATGGTAACATCAGTATCTGATGAAGCTCTGTCAGTAAATATCCTTTCAAAATACCACCCCGCCAGAACTATCTCCACAGAGAATGGATATATATCAAAGTGGGTGGGAGCTGTGTCATGATTGGCACTGCTTGGGACCTCAAGAAAGAGACAAGAAACAAAACAAGTGTGACAATGAACTTTGAACAAGGAAATTATATCATTGTCAAGCCTCAAGGGCCTGAAGTGTATACAAAATATGTATGCTGTAACCTTTCCAAACATCTATCTATATACAGGTACGTGGAAACACCCGTATCCAACCCAACTCAGAAGAGATCACAGAAACAAGATGAGACAGACGCCAGGCAAATGCATCCCAAAGGAGAGAGGGGAAGAAATGAAGAATGAAGCAAATGAAAACCAATACAAGGAAGAAACCCCCACGCAAGAGCCACAAGGAAAAATAAAAAAAGAGAGAGAAAAAACCAAGAAGAAAAGGAACAGAAAGAAAAAATGACGTCAAACACATAACACGGATAAATCATGGTATACATAACAAATAACCCATGGGAATTAAAAAAAAAACATATACATCATACCATAATCATATACAGCGGAAAAACTACGCGTACTATTTATGTATTAAGTCTCTGCTCTGCATTGCTAAGGTCTCTTCGCGTTTAAAAAGAAAAGCAACTGAAAAAAACGAACATAAGTGGAAATAGATGGAAATAAATGGGAAAAGCAGAAAACTTTTGGGTGCGTTTGCCAACGAACAAAAAGGAAAAAAAAACTAATTCTTGATCGGCTTTTGCTTTTCCCTTGGAGAAAAGTCTACGAAGTGTAGACAAATCCGCATGGAAAGTGTACGAAACCGACCAGTAACACACGGTCACTTGAACCCCCTATCACGATGCCATGACCAATGCCAGTAATGCCATGCGACAGTAGAGCCCATATTTCATCTGTAACAGTAGAAAAAGAACGAACGGTTAGTAAGAGCGAAAAATGATTTAAAAAAATACACATATGCAATAATAATTTTTAAAAAAAACTCACCTGTCGGAAATAAGCCGCGCGCTGGTCAAAATCGACCTCCTCACAGACCTCCTGGTTGCGCGGCAGAGGGTGCATAACGATCATCTGGCTCTTCGCATGCTTAAGCGCTGCATTATCGATGACGAATGCATTCTTCAACCGCTCGTACTCGCCCAAGTCCTCGAACCGCTCCTTCTGCACCCGCGTGCAGTACAACACATCCGACCGCGCGATGATCTCCGGGGTAAGCTCCGTCGACTCCAGGATCAGCTGGCCGGACGAGACGAGCTGTTGGCGGACCTCCTCAGGGATAGCCAGCGCCTTGGGCGAGACGAGTTGGACGCGCACTTCGTAGAATTGGAGCAGTTTGACGAGGGAGTGCACGGTACGGCCGTATTTCAAATCGCCGGTAAAGGTAATTGTGATGTCGTTGACGGTGCCGAGTTCCTCGCGGATGGTGAAGAGGTCGAGGAAGGCTTGGGTGGGGTGTTCCATGGCTCCGTTTCCGCCGTTGATGATGGGAACTGGGGAGAATTTGGCGGCGGTGGCAGCGCTGCTGTCATCTGGATGACGGAGGACGATCGCGTCGCTGTAGCAGCCCAGGGTGCGTACAGTGTCCTGGAGGGTTTCGCCCTTTTGAGTAGACGAATGCTCAGTCGCGACGGGGATGGTGCGGCCGCCCAGTCGTTGCATAGCGGCATCGAACGAAGCGGACGTACGAGTGGAGGGCTCGAAGAAGAGTGTTGTGAGGACGCGGCCCTTCAGGATGTCAAGGACACCATGGCGTTGGACGCCCAGCCTCATCTCTTGCGCAACCGTGAATAGAAGGTGAAGATCTGGGCGGGTGAACTGGCTGACAGATAGGATATGCTTCTGCTTGAAGGAAGATTGTGAAAGCAGCTGCTGCAACGAGGGTGAAATCCGGGACGGATATGGGTAAATCGGAGCAGCAGGCACAAACTCGTCTCCTGAGACAGATGGAGCGTATCCATCAGGAGCAGCAGGTTTGAATCTCGACGGGCGCTGAAGCGGTGTGGCCGAGAAAGACAAACGTCTCCCAAAGGCACTTTCCGATCGAGGAGAGGTGGGAAGAATGTCTTTGACTGCCGGCGATGCTGGAGCCGGTGGCGCTAACCGATGAGAGGACATGTCGGCCCCCTTTGGTGCATCCAGCATCATTTCACCGTCCAAGCAAGAGGTCTTTCCCTGGAATGTAACTCGTCGGACGGATGCCTTTAGAGTCTTACCGGAAAATGGTGACCAGACATCATGGCTCTGGAACACATATGGCCTGTCAAACTCAATCTCCACGGAGGCATCTGGCTGGTCATGAAGTTCAAAGATCCTCTTCGGGTTATCGTGGAGTCTGGAGGTGACATCCTCGATAGTTAGACGCTTGTCAGAAACTGCTGTGAAGAGCAGAGGAAGCGCGTCTTGGATCCCAACAGCGGGAGAAGCATCGCTACCCGCAACCTGGTATGGAAGACTACCGATAGAAAATATATCAATCGTATCCAAGTGCTCCCAGAGCACTTCTTGATCCTTCTTCGAAGGAAGGCATGTGCAACCAGGGTAATCATCGGTAGACAGGAAAAGGGAGTAGATTGCAACATCGCACGTCACTTTCAGACCCTTTTCCTTGCTAAGGGCAATCAGGCCCATGTCCTCTTTGCTAGTAACACTCATGACGTGGATATTTCGATTGTGGAGACTGGCAAGCAGCAAAATGGAAGCTAGGTCCGTAGCTTTGGCATCGGTGATAATAGGTTTATTGGTCGGCCATGATGCAAAGTGCGAAGTAACCGTTGCCACCTTGTTGATGTTGCCTGATAGATGGTTGAATGGGATAAACAACGAACCGACTTCACCAGTGACTAGGCCGACCTTATCTGAATTACCAGATGTTGCCGCGACAGAGAGGTTGAAATCACAGTACGACCCCTTTGACGAATTATGTTGGGCCGTTCTCAACGCTTGGGAGTCAGTAACGAAGCTATCCACGCCCACGGGCATGATGCGGACCATGCTGAAACCGTTCGCAATGGAAGCCTTGGTCACCACCTGGAAATCCGGAGAATCTGGGTTAGCGAGTCCTGGCACGAAGGCTGCGACGTTGATCAGGCCAGGGAGAGTAACAGCGCGATAGCTTGTTTGGCAATCGATGCTCATCACGTCCATAGTGTAATGGCGTGCAATCGCTTCGATCAGCATTTTCGCGTTCTTAACGTTGGTGACTAGCGGGGTCTGGTAGTCGACCGCCATTCGGCGTGTTCGATAGCCCTTGCTCATGTAGTTTGCAGGCCGCCGGAACCTATTGCTGGAGGGAAGATTGATGTAAAGATCAATCAGATTGTTGGCCAAATGCTGCGTAAGAGAATATTCAGACTTAAGGTCCTCCTCCTCTCCCGCAAGAACTTCGAGGTATTTGACCGGAAGTCCATGCTCTTTGAGATAGTCCGCAGTGCCCGCCGTGGCAAAAAGGTTGTAGCCAAGCGCGTGCAGCTTTCTGATAGACGGCAACATCTCTACCTTCTCCTTGAAGGAACCGATGGAGAAGAGGACGTTCTTCTTCGGGAGCTTGAAGCCCGTCGAAATCAGAGCTTTGAGATATGCCTCGTACCTGTCACGACCGAAGCAAGCAACTTCACCGGTAGAGGCCATCTCCACTCCGAGCACAGGGTCAGCACCAGAGAGGCGGGAGAATGAGAATTGCGGGACCTTGACTCCGACATAGTTCTTGGGAATGGTGACGGGCGGGTACTCAGTGAACGGCTTGCCAATCATTGCCATCGTTGCCATTTCGATCAAGTCAACTCCCATGACTTTGGAAACGAACGGGAAGGATCGAGACGCTCTGACATTGCACTCGATAACTTTAATGTCGTTATCTTTGGCGATGAACTGGATATTGAAAGGTCCAGTGACGTTCAGCGCATTGCCGATCTTGCGGGTCGCTTCCTCGATTCGCCGGACGGTTTCCGGGTCCAGGTCCTGCGGCGGAAGAATCAAAGTAGCATCGCCAGAATGGACGCCAGCATTCTCAACATGCTCTGAAATGAAATGGCCCACCATAACACCATTCTTGGCAACTGCGTCCATTTCAATTTCCTTGGCGTTCTCTATATATTTGGTAATCACCACAGGGTGCTCCCGGGAGACCTCAACAGCCTGGTTGAGGTAGCTTGCAAGATCGTCCAACGAATAAACCGTGTTCATGGCAGCACCCGACAGCACGTACGAAGGCCGCACCAATACCGGGTATCCAACCTTTGCACAGAATTCGGTCGCCTCCTCGATACTCGTCAATTCCTTCCAAGCAGGCTGATCGACTTCAATATGGTCAAGAAGTCGCGAAAATTTGTACCGATTCTCAGCCATATCGATCATCTCCGGAGACGTACCAAGGATATTGACATTCAGCCGTTGCAAAGGAAGCGCAATGTTGTTCGGTGTCTGTCCTCCCATAGATATAATAACGCCACTTGCAGACTCAAGTTGGTACACATCCAGAACCGTCTCCAAATTGATATTTTCAAAGTATAATCGATCCGCTTCGTCGTAATCGGTGGACAAAGTCTCTGGATTAAACTTGGCCATCAATTAGGGTTAGCAAAGTACTTCTCAAGAGTTGTTTGGGTTTTGTTCTTTTGTTTGGGCTTGATAGGGGCTATCTGAAAAAAGTTGCGTTTTTCACGGGGCAAATTGGATTTTTGAGAACAATCGCCCTTTCCACGGGCAAGATTGGGGGTTTCAAGGGTATTTTCAACACAATCGCTCTTCTCAAGGGTAATAGGGTTTTCAGGGGTATTTTGAACATCCTCATGGGCAAGGTTGGTCATAGCTTTCTGCTTCTCAACGCTCCTCCGATGCCGATCGCTTTTTTCATGACGAGCAAGGTTGCTCATATTGTGAAAGCCAACGTTGCAGGGTTTGAAAATAAAGGGGTTGAGATGCTCCTTGAATTTCCGGAGATGCTTTGCAGCTTTGTCATGCTTCTCCAGCATGCCCCCGGTTGTAAAGGAAAGATCACAGAGCTTGCAATGGTATTTCTGCTCCGCAACATCACGTTCCGCCCTCTTTTGCCGTGTCTCCAAGTGTCTCTCTGGGTTATTCACCCGGGATCGCTTCACTCTCTCATGGGATGCTTCAATATATTCTGTGTAGTTCTCTGCCATCTGCTCATAGTGCCAGTTTGAATTGCCCTCCCGGTGGATTGTACGACGCTTGGTTTCGCGGTCTTTTGCATACACTTCATATTCCTCAGGAGACATATCAAACTCGCCGCGAATGCCTTCATCCAAAGCACAGTGACTGCAAAGGGCGTCATATTCGAATTTTTCGCGGTCCCAGAAACATATGTGGCCCATCCCGTAGTCTCCCTTCTTGGCTTTCATCGCCCAGAATATATAAGCAAAGGTGGCTTCGAGAATTAGAAACATCAGGCGGCTGGCAGGATGCAGAGATTCAGTTGGTCGCAGACACCAGCAGAGTAGGCCCTTGTTGGTGATGGAATAAAATGGGAAGTAACACGCCATCATCGTAATTCTTAAGGCGAAGGCGTGCCCCAAAGTAAGTGGGGGTCCCAATGGAAGTTGCGGATCCAATGTAAAGTCGAGGGCGCTTTCCGGGATTTTCCATGGTAATAGCGTAGATTCCCCAAGAGAGAAGCGGATCGGGAGTGAGCGAACGAAAATACTCAAACGGCGGCGGGTTTGAGGCTTTTAGCACCTCGAAAAGGCCAGGGGCAAAGCAGAGGGAGACTCCCTCGGCGATGGCCTCCAACTCTTCCTGGGTAGCAAAAAACCGTGCAAACAGGGGATGCTTAAACCGCGGTCGAGTATCACAGAGACATTTCCATGCAACAAGCATGATGAGCTTGAATACCGTCGGAGCAGAGAACGCAGGAGAAGCCATAGCAAATGAATTGTTTCAAGAGCGACCAGGAATCAAACTGGTGTAGGCAGAGCAGCAAAGGACCTTGAGAAGTTTTTGGGGAATCTTGAAGAGCTTTTGCGAAATCTAGGAGATTGTGTGAAGTTGTGGGAAGATGAGGGAAGAGACAATTGTCGAGGTGGGAAAAAAGGGGAGGGGGGGGGGGGGGAAGGGGGGGGGGG
>LDEV01002741.1:3997-15988 GCA_001014755.1 Blastomyces silverae
TCAGTTGTTCACCAGAAGGTCGAGCTTGATATAGATTTTGTGAACCGGAGTTTGAAGGGAAAAACAGAGATAACTATTCAGCCACACTACAAGGAACTCAAGGCCATCCGCCTGAATTTCCGTCAAGGCGAATTAAAACGTTTGAATGTTAGCGGAAAAGCGCCGACCACGAAATATGCAGACCCATACGAGTCCTTTCGGTTGTACGGCGTCCATCAACACCAGAAACTGTCCAAGAAGTTGGAACCCCTCCTCAAAGCTCCTCCAGAGCCCGAGTTAATCGTGACAATCCCGAAGTCTGTACGAATCGATGAGTTGGATCCGTTTTCTGCAGAAGCCCAAACTCAACTTGCCCTCCGGGCTAGCGGGAGCACCGATGACGCAGCAGACGGCCAGCTTGGCTCAAAAGCCGCGGAGACCTCCTTACCAAAATATACGATGTTGACAGTAAATGTGGAATTCACAATCAATCGCCCAAGGGATGGTATACAATTTGTCGGGATGAACAGTAGCGATCGCCGTTACCCGCACGCCTTCACGATCAATGCGTTCGACCCAATTAGTGGCTGCTGCTTGTTTCCCTGCGTTGAGGATATATCGTCACGTTGCACCTGGGATATATCGATAAGATGTCCCCGGACACTGGGGGATGCGCTTTATCCCAAAGGGCGTGAGTCTCAGGCGATAAACGGAACAGCGAAAGGGTGGAATGCATCTCTGAGGAAGCCAGGCATATCTTCGGACGACGAGTCACTAGATATGGTCGTGACGTGTTCAGGGGATTTAACCGATGAAATTGTGGATACTAAGGACCCTACAAAGAAGACCGTGTCATTTTCTTGCACCAGCCCTGTATCCGCGCAGCAAATTGGGTTTGCTGTTGGGCCTTTCGAGTATGTTAATCTCTCGGAATACCGGGAGAGCGACGAGGATGACCAGCTCGGAAGGAATGCCGTCCCTGTCCATGCGTTTTGTCTTCCAGGACGAGGGGACGAAGTCAGGAATACTTGTTTACCAATGGCCAAAGCAATCGACTTTCTTTCTCTCAGTTATGGGTCATATCCGTTTTCCAGCTATAAAATGTGTTTTGTCGATGATCTCCCTTCTTCCGCATTTGCAACAGCTGCACTATCGATTTGTAGTAATCGCGTTCTCTTTCCGGAGGACATAATCGACCCAATCTATGAATCCACCAGGTGTCTGGTACACGCTTTAGCCTCTCAATGGATTGGGGTTAGCATTATTCCGAAAGATCCGACAGATACATGGGCTATACTTGGCATTTCTTATTACATCACGGACACATTTATGAAAAAGCTGTGCGGAAATAACGAATACAGGTATCGGCTGAAGCAGATGTCGGATAAAGTTTGCGATCGTGACATCTCGCGACCGCCCATATCCGATCTGGGTGCCCTGTTGCGAATAGACCCTTCAGAGATTGATTTCATAGCTTTAAAAGCACCACTAGTTCTTTACATCCTGGAGCGGAGGCTATCAAAAGCTAGTGGAAAGGCCACCATCTCCCGAATCATTTCTCGGATTTTTCTGAATGCGAGAATGGGAGACCTTCCCAACGGTGCTCTGACAACATCCTTTTTCCAAAGAACGTGCGAAAGATTGGGACACACAAAACTTGACTCCTTTTTCCAGCAATGGGTGTATGGTGCTGGTTGTCCGCGGTTCCTAGCCACTCAACGGTTCAATAAGAAGAAGCTGGTGGTTGAAATGATGATTCGGCAAGTTCAATCCGAACAACCAACTGTCCGAGATTTAGAAAAATCAACGTTTATGAGGGAAGTTAAGGAAGAAATAAAGAACATCTACGCCGGCCCGGTGCAGCATGTATTCACAGGCTCCATGACTATTCGAATCCACGAAGCGGATGGAACTCCCTATGAACATATCGTTGAAATCAAAGAGGGCGTCACCAAGTTCGACATCCCATACAACACCAAATACAAACGCCTTAAGCGCAATAAACGGCAAAAAGAGCGTGCAGCTGCCACATCTGGTATCGACCCAAATGCCGAGCTCCAAGACGATGTCTTGCTATATTGCCTTGGGGATGTGCTGCAATCCGAAGAGGAGATTCAAAAATGGAAGCTCGTTGAATGGAGTAAAGAAGATGAAGACCGAATGGGCCAGGAGTCTTACGAGTGGATTCGAATGGATGCTGATTTCGAGTGGATATGTAAAATGTCACTCACAATGCCGGGCTATATGTACCTATCCCAGCTACAACAAGATAGAGACATCGTCGCCCAGCTTGAGGTATTTACGTTTTGCTACCCATTATTTCCAAGAGATTTGTTAACTTTCTTTTTGCAGTCAATCCAATACATGGCCGCCCAGCGCGAGCATCCTTTAATATCGACTATTTTCGTGCGTACTCTTATGGATCGCCGGTATTTCTACGGCATTCGAGCGGCCGCTGCCAAAGCACTTGTAAAACATGCTAAAGATGAAGTTGACTGGATTGGACTGTACCATTTGGAAAGCGCATTCCAAGAGCTTTTCTGCTTACCGGGCTCACCCATGACTCGCTCCAACGACTTCTCGGACCGGGCAGCTTATATTCTCCAGCTGGCTATACCTCAAGCCATTGCACAAGTCCGAGATAATACCGGCAAGACGCCTATGAGGGTTAAACGGTTTCTCTATGATAAATTAAAGTTTAATGACAATTCGAACAATGAGGTATAGTGTCGCAATCTTGCCTTGGGCTATAATAATTGATTACTGATACGATGAATAGCTTTCGGATTGTTACTATGTTGCTGCACTCATGAAATCCATTTGTGAAGCTTTGCTTGGGCGAAAAGAAACCGAACCTGGCAGCGTTGATATGGATTTCGATGTGGAAAAGGAATTGGAACGACAAGCAGAACAACAACTCGACCGGGATTGTATTGCTGAGATCGACCGTTATAGGCGAATGGACGAATGGACAACTTCCTTCCAGAACATCTACTCAAGAACTGCAATTGAATGCCAGCGTCGATTCATGCAGGCTAACGTTATCGATTTGGATCTTATGCAGTTCCTTCAATACACAAGAGCTGGTACCTATGAAATGCTTCGTTTGGATGCTTTCAACATATTGATCGACTTCGACATCTTCCAAAAACCCGAGCTGCTCACATGGTTCGTTTATGTGATGTCTGCGGACCCATCGCCCTGGATCCGACACAATCTGCATGTCGCCTTCGGTCGAGGACTTGCTCCCATTGCTTTCGGCGAGCGTAATGTCAAAAAGCAACCGGAACCTAACAACAGCCTAATCATCGAACAGGAATCAACTACTGAAGTCCGCCAAGCTAATCTTGCCCGTAAACAAACGGTTCCCGGTGCGTTGGAAGCTTTGAAGCATGAGCTGGAAGGTAACGCGGCATTAAAGGAAGCGCTATGGGCAGCGTGCAATTCTCCCATCGTGGGTTTAGCGGAACTATGCGATTTCGTCGACATCTGTAGCGTCTTATACACCCCCATCAATAAAATGATGGTCGTTCTCAAATATCCTCGGTACTGGAAATTGGAAAATCGGGGACATGTAAGATCATCCCATCGCCCTTTAACTAACGTTGTATTGTATCAGTCGATTATATCATCGGGACATATGAGAATTAACCCAACGAAAAAAAATAGGGCAAACTCCGATTTTTCAAGGGAGGCCGTTTCCGTACTGCCCTAGTGGGTATTGGAGGTGCCACCGCACCGGTTCCCAATGGTATACTGAAGAGGAAACGCGAGGAGGGTGCTCCTCCGCCGCTCAGCCATAAACTCACCCTGAAAGTTCCGAAGCTCTCTCTAACATCATCACCCGCAAACCCCCAACCTACCCCTCCGTCAACAACGATGCCGAAATTGAAATTGAAGTTCAGACCAGCGCGCCCACCCATGTCACCTCCCTGATGTTAAGGCCTTTTCTTTCCCCTTATTCCGTTTTGCTTCTTGAGTTTTATATTGGCTACTCATGGCAGGGTTTTACTATGTCAGCGGTTATTTTCGTTGCATTGAGGTGTTTGTGGGGGATCGTTTTCTTCTTTCACATGTATTTGTTTCATTTTTGAGGGAACGAAGGCCATAGCCGTGAGCAGGGAACATGACATGGGGCTGGTATCACTGGTGTGAATTGTACGGTATCTCTTGAGAAAGAAGAGGAAGAAGAGAAAGAAAAGCCGACTAGGGCTATTTTATCTAACATCAACGTACAAGTATACATGATGTATTTTACATTTACTCGAGCCAACCTTTTAAAATATCGTTATTAATCGACATTTCTTTTGCAGCCAGCCCATAATCCTGCTGGCGCTGGATCGGATTTCCGTTTGATATTGTATCCTTATGCAAAGTATATTTAATTTCTTTTCATTTTCCCCTCGAACTCCTAGAACAAAAGTCGAAACAAAGATCGAAACGCTTCTCAGCCATCGCAATAAAAGAAGACATAAATTGAGGTAAAAAGGAACCACCAGCCCATTTTCTTGTATTCATTAACACGCCAGAATTTCCCTTGGGAGGCACGACTGCTGGGTATCATCGATCGCCGATTCTCTCGAGTGCCTATAGGTGACGGAAAACGGGAGATTGTTAGCTATTTGCTTGTCTTACACCCCCTAGTAGCTGCGCAAAGGCGGGGAAACAAACCTCGAGCATAACGACTGAGTTTCCGCGAATGACCTAATAGACAGAAAATTGTGACCAGGTCAGTGTAGTTCATACTGATGAAGGGCTAATCACGAGAGATTAGTATGTGCACATACCACCATGCCCAGACGCACTTTCTCTCCTCCGTTCTTTTCTTCGACGGCTTCGTCTAGGACGATGTTCATGAATACCTGTATTGTATTCCAATGTTAGATTAGCTGGCGCATTTTGTATACGCGACTTCAAAATAAAGAGCCATATAAATATCCCAAATAGAAGGGGACGATTGAGGCACACGAGGAGTGAGGGGAGGAAGCGCGTACATCGTAGCCGCGCAGAATTCCAATGACTTTGCGGTTGCCGTTAAGTTGAACGAACAACCGCTTTTCCATATACTAAATGGCAACGCGCGCGGATTAGTCGCCAGCATTTCATGGGAGGTTAATATCTAGAGGAACGCTTTCTGGACATACCTTCTTTAACTCTGGCTGTGCTTGAGGCATTTTGGAAGAAGTTCTGGATTGTAGTTAAGATGGCCGCTCAGGCTGATGCGGTTTGCGAGCTCCAGAAAGTTGAAGCAGCGGCGGAGAAGCGCCGGAACAACGATTTGCCGAACTCTACTCAATAAACTGACGCCAGAGCTTGTTCGCTTGGACGGGGGGACAGAACTAGGAAGAGAGCTTTCCTTCCGGACAACTACGTTTTATTTTGTATTTCTTTAGGTTTTGCCTGGTTGACAGGAGGAAATATGAGCTCTCTTTTTGCTAATCGTCGCAAGGCTCGCAAGGTTGGTACGGATGAAGACGATAATGCGCAGAATGGCAGCGAACAAGGTCTGTACTCGTCTAATTTATATCTCAAGCCTCTATTACGAGATCCGCGGCGTTAAAAGCTGATGTCAAGAAGATACAGAGCCAGTCGTCCGGAGACCGAATACGAAGCCGAAACAAAAATCAAAATTGCGCCTCTCGTTTGGACCCGGAGGGACTTCTATGGCCAATGATGAGGAGATGACCGAAGGCGAAGTCATCACTCCCAAGAGAATTGGAGCTAGGAAACACATTAAAGAGAAAAGCGGGCTGCAGCGGACCTGGGCAGCATCAGGGTCGTCTGAAAATATACCTCTCCGGCTTGGTCCAGAAGAAGATCGCCCGACGTACAATAAAGAATATCTGAAGGAGCTTCGTAATTCCACTCCATCCACCCCGAAGCAGTCGGGCTCGATACCCACTAGTGAGGACGAAAAAGAAAAGCAGTTAGATATCGCCGCGAAGTTTGGAGAGATCGTACAAGTGTCAAGGCCGTCCATCATCCCCACTGATGCTGAGATACGCGAGAAGAAGGAAAGGCGTGCTCGCCTTGCCATGCAACAGGGACAAGACCATGAACAAGATTTCATCTCTCTAGACGATGCGGGTGACCATGACTGGTCATTGTCGCGAAAGGAGGAGAAAGTAGAAACGAGGCTTGTTCGGGACGACGAAGATTTCGCGGAAGGGTTCGATGAATATGTAGAGGATGGGAAAATAGCTATAGGCAGGAAAGCAGAACGTGAAAAGCAACGGCGAGAGCGGGTGGAGATGAAAGAACTGATTGACGAGGCTCAAGAGTCTTCCGAGGCGGATGACTCTGAAACTGAGCGTAGAGCAGCCTACGAAGCCGCTCAAACTCGCGCGGGAATGGAAGGTATGCGTCGCACTCACGAAGCCCTTACTCCACGACCGAAAACGCCGCCTAAAATCACTCCGCTGCCACGCCTCGCAGAAAGTTTGGCCCGGCTCAGAACTTCCCTCAGCGCGATGGAAAACTCAAAGGTGATGCTCGTCCTGAGGATGGAGGAACTTCGAAAGGAGAAAGTTGAGATATCGACGAGAGAAGTGGAGATCCAAACGTTGCTAAAGGAGGCCGGAGAAAACTATGAGAGGCTCAGAGCTGAGGCAGGACTCAATCCAGGCGATAAAGGTCTCATTCCGGGGACTGATGTCCAGGGCGATAGAGGCCTGGAAAACCTAGGAGGACGCTCCGAACTACCGTCTGAAGACGAAACTTCTGACTGAGTGAAGCACAAATGAAATATCAATTGCCTAGAATGCGACTTTTCCTTGGCGTCGTCCATTGCTCTTGCTACAGTCTGGATACAGCGATGATATGGCGACTCCGTACGAAATTCGCGCCTTCCACCAACTGGGTGAGCCGCTTCTCCTGTCGAGGTAAAAGAACAAACCGCTAAAGGAATGCAATCTCGCATTGACCTGTATATTATTCAACCTCGAGGGATTAGTCGATTTTATTGTTATTGGGCGTATCATCATGGGTCGCCCACTATTTCTGACATTCAGTCGCGACTCTCTACCAATCCACCTGACTACAAGAAAGAGGTAGGCTCCGTGCTTTATGTATGTTGAGTTGTTAAATCTTGTTAACCTGTCTGTCAGAAAACCTCGTCGTTGTGTTCCATGGATCGCATCCCCCCTCGAGCAGACCGATGAAGGGCATCCACGCCTTAATCATCATACCGATTCTACCCCTATTGAATTATTCTTCGATCTTTTCTTCGTTGCAAACCTGTCTACATTCACCGCCACTCATGAAATAAATAATCTGGAAGGTTAGAATTTTCGTGTGTCAATAGAGAATCGTGTTAATACTGATTTTGTTTTCTCAGCATTGTGGTCTTACGTTGGCTTCCTCAGTATCATCTGGTTTACGTGGCTTCAGGTGGCTCTATTCGACATTCGTTTTGCTCAGGATTCTATATTTGAGAGGATCTGCAAAGCACTCCAGCTTGCGACTATGGTTGGGTTTGCTTCAACCGGCGCCGGCTTCGCTACGCAAGTCCGTGATGAGAACGTCTGGGCATTTCGCTCGCTGAGTATCCTTTTAGCCTCCAGCCGCCTGTTATTAAGTGTCGAATATTCAATAGCTGCAATATTCTTATATCGTACAATGCAACTGGCTTCCAAGAGGTTACTGTGGATAGTTTTGGTTTTCATCGGAACTGGGGCTACATATACCGGGGTGAGTTTCTCACGATACAACTCCTCCGGAGGAGAACAACGTTAACTCATTGCTTAGCTTTACTTCGTTTTTAACAACAACACGGACACCAGAGGAGAATATGTGTGGACTTCTTGGTTTTTGATATTCGCAATCGAAACGCTTGTTGTGATGTCAGTGTCGAGTCGAACACCTGGAATTGGATTTGAAGATACCCATCTCAACGTTCGGATGGGCCTTCTGACGCTTATCATTATTGGGGAAGGCGTTATATCCGTAACTAGACTCGTCAATCAGACAGTTGGTTCTTCTGGCTGGTCGAAATGGTCTTTTGTTCATATACTTGGCGTGACTACTGGAGTAGTAAGTCTCCTTCCCAAGATAGACAGACTTAACAGTGTGACTAATATGCCTGTTTAGTACCTTTTATGGCAATCATACTTCGATATTTCGCCTCGTATGAAATACGGAATTACCAACCAACAGATCTGGACGCAGCTACATTTTCCCTTTCACGTTATGCTTGTCCTTCTCTCAGAGGGATCTCAAATTCTGGCCCTGACTTTAGATATTTCCCTGAAACTCAGACATTTGAGCGATAGCATTCTCTTTGCATGCAAGCCGCCAAGACCGGACCCTCATTTTGCTATCGACCTACTCAACAGAACAATTTTGGACATGGACATTGACTATACCAAAGCTGGTCTTGAAGAGCAACGCTGTATACAATCTATCTTGCAAGATCTTCGAAATAACCCCCAATTATGTCCATCGATTAATGGCCCAGGGTCGCTCACACATCAACACTCGCACGACCTGATGGGAAACGTGACAACGAGCCTTTTCTCAAGCATGGGAATAACTCTGCCAGTTGGCGTGGTAGAGAGCGAGAAGCTGTTGATGTTGTACTTACGGCTGCTTGGGTTTGTGTATATATACTATTTTGTTGTCGCGTCGTTTGCTATGTTCATCCTCGCCGCTTTTGTCTTCCTTACACAGCGCCATGCTGGGAAAATATACACATGGGTGGCTATTACAACACGTGTTCTGCTGGGAATTATACTGCTAGGCATGGTCGCAATGGTGGCGAATTTCCGTCTAATCTACAGCTATATGACAAGCCCACTGATTATTTTTACGTTTACGTTGGCGCTGCTCGTAGGTGAGTTACTCGTCCATCGCATCTTGCCTGAATACCCGTGCTCCTCGCCTTCTATAGTAACAGGACTACTGCAACGGAAACTAATATTCTTGGATGTGATTTGCAGCGCTGTTGGTTGACAGAGTGTTGGATTCGGTTGCACTGAAAATGGGAAAGCCAACTAGCGATAGAGAGGTAAATGGGACGGATACATACGCCATGTTCCAGCTCAGTCCTATGGTAACGGCTGTTTCTGATGACAGTACTTTGGATCATTAATTAGCATCTGCGAGCAGGGGCTGTATGATGGCGTCAGAAATTAATTGAAATCATATTCCTTTAAACAAAATTTGTATTCCATTGGGTTCTATCGGTTTCCCCCCAAGCCGGAGAACGGCTGCAAAATGCTTGGGGGGTATATCCGTGCCAATTTGTCAATTATGACGAGCACCATAAGCTCGATTGTGATTTATCTTCTTACCCACCGGTTGCATATCATATTAGGTCTCCATGCTGATAACCAGGGTCCAACTATTACCACCTCTGGAGGGGAGGTTGGCTGGTTAAATGGGCAAGAATGATCATACAGATAGATAACTCTGCCCCAAGGCCCAAGCCACAAACTCAAACAAATCAAATCACAGCCTCGACTTCCCCTCTGCAACTCTCAGAACCGTGCTATCAACTCTCCGCCCCTCATCGTCCTGCTCCGCAACCTCCAGAACAGGGAATTTTGCGGGCATGATTCGCCTTGGGTTTGAACCTGGCACGACGTTATATCCAGAGAAATCTGATACGTTGCAGTATTCCCGAAGGAAGTCTTCGTCGAGAGTTAGGAGGCCGTTAACCGCGGATGCAGGGGCATGGAGTATCCCCAGGATGGCAGCTGAGAATATTGTCTGTTTTTTTTTTTTTGAATGGAGAGAGGTTCTCGAGTTAGTTTTCTACTTTGCTTCTTCAATTTGGGGTTTTGGTAGTGAGTGAAATGAGGATATTATCATACGGGTTTTCGCAGATCTTTTGCGAGTGAGGGTTCCTGATCTGTGGATCTTTTGGTTGCGGCGGATTCGATAGACTAAAATTATCTGATTAATATTTTCAACTCCCGGACCAGCAGATATTCGAGATATCGAACATGACGGAAAGAAAAGTAGATATAGTAAAGAGTAAAAAGGCTGTGCGGGGGGTGGATTGGCGCCTGGAACATACTACAGCAGGCCATATACTGGTAATGGCCATATCTTTCCGTCCCTCGCGGACGAAATCCATCGCCAGCCCCTTGGTTAGGACACTCATTGCGACCTTGCCTAAACGAATATGTTAAAATCCATTTGCCAATACCAAAAATATTCAATCTTCATCAGAAACATGCCTCTCTCCCGAGGATCCTCCCAACAACAACAACGCAAAGATCACAATGCAAGCGATGAGTATAACTTACCCATGGCATACGCCGTCTTCCCTCTGAAAAACCTCGAATAAATCGGAGGAGACACAACAACAATCCTACCCTTCCACCCATTCTTGCCAAAATAAGGCAACGCCGCCTGCACACTAGCGTACAGCCCTTCAGGATTAACTCGTTGCATCAGTTGGAACCGTTTGACAGGCGTATTCTCAACGGATGACCACCAGATAGCCCCGGAGTTGTAAACCAGGACATCCAGGTTACCGTAGGTATCGACAGTCTGTTTCACGAGACGGTTGATGGCGTCGACGTCTCTGGTGTCCACTGGCAGTGCGATGGCTTCACCACCCGCTTCCCGGATCTCCCGCTCTACCGTGTTGATGGTTGATTCTGGGGAGTTGGGGTCGGGCGGGAAAGGGGTGGTTTTGCTGGCGTCCGAAGTTGTTTTGGCGGATACAACAACTGTACGTTGTTTTTAAATTAGCCAATGTTGTTCATGATATGTGTGCATGATACGTTCTGTAAATAGTTATAGACTCGGGAGCCAGAGCTGTACGAACCGGCATAGCCGTCCTTTGCCAGGTCCATAGCAATTTGACGTCCGATCCCGCGAGACGCTCCAATCACCAATGCCACTTGTTTGGTAGTTGCCATGGTTATTTTTGATGTATTATAAAAAAATGATACTGATCGGCTACAAGAGAATTCTAATTGCAAGGGGGCGGGAAAGGGTGAAGGAGAAAAACGAGCAGAGGGGGGAATCTGCCTGCTATATCAACCAGGTCAAATGGAGAGCTAGTGGGCCCTTGTGCTCTGTCGTCATTCCATCAATTAAGCTCAACGTGAACGCAAAGGTATTATTAATTCATGATACGGCCATACTCTGCCTCAATGCCGGGGACAACTATCATCTAGATACTTAGATAGCGGACAGACCGGTAAAAAAAGCTCGGCTCTGTCTCTCTTATTATCCCGATAAGCGCGTTGGACTGATCCAAAAGATGCCGAAAGCTCTGGACCTCGGCATCTTTTTCGCGATTAACTACATCAAACCTTCTCCATTGTAGAATAACTACCTCAATCATAGGCTTCGTATCTACAGCTGCTACCGATAAAAAGATAAAAAGATAAATAGCCGTTTCGATCGCCCTTTGCGCTCAGCTATATGTATTTATACAATTGTTTTTAGCTCTCGTTATTGTAATCCACCCCGAAGGAACAAACAGCGGAATTCATTCCAACAGCTACAAGCTTAATCCAACACAATGGGTGGAAAGATAGAAGCATATCTCGACTGCCGTAAGTCTTGCGCTTCTTCTTCTTCGATACCAGGTACACTCGCGCTGACAGCATTATCACGATCATAGCCTCTCCTTACTCTTACTACGCTTTCCTTCACCTGCTCAGGAACCGCGAGACGCTAGCATCGCATGGCATAGAGGTCGAGTATGTATTTGACACATTTGAGCAATGATATATGGCAGGCATCATGACCGGTTCACGATGCATTTGGATTCAATGTTTTAATTCAATTTTATCCGCATCTTAGCATATTTCCAGTTTTCTTGGGTGCAATCAATGCTGGCTCAGGTATGGACACATCCCCCAAGTCGTCCGATGAAACCACAAGCAGCTAACAATCTCCTCCTTCATCTCAGGCAATACACCCCCCTGGACAAATCCCGTCAAGGCAAAATACAGTAAATATGACGGTAAACGAGCCGCCAATTATTTCAAAGTCAAACCCATGGTTATTCCGCCATTCTTCCCCCCTGTTACAGTTCTAGTAAATTAC